>JAUJYT010000267.1:0-22663 GCA_033996565.1 Nanhermannia nana
GAGATATTTCAATTCAATTGAATTTTTATATTGAAATTGTTCTATTTCTACAAAAATCTCAAAAAATATTAGTTTTAAAGAAAAATGTTTCATTTTCGGAATCCTCGGTTAAATTTACATACAAATCAAGTCTAATTTTAATAAAATGCGATTTAATAAACAAGAAAAGTGAAAACTTTTGCCACTTTTATTCTTTGTCGATAAACAGTCGAACTCCCCTTATATCTGCCTTATATTAGTACCAGTAAGTGTGCAATAACCGCATAACCACTAATTATAGCCATAATACCATACCTCTCGCCTCCTGCAACTTCTTTCTTTCTGCTGCGCGTTCTTCTGGGCTTAATCTAACTCTAAGACCAAGAGCTCCGGTCACTAATCTTCTGGCCAAAGAAGCAGAAGTTTCTGGTCTTTGTTTGTATGGTCTCAAAAACTCTAAAATAGTTAAATATATAAACAATTTGTGATCATTCCATAGAAAGGATAAAAGTTTTAATAATCTTCTAAATGAAGCCATAAATACCTGAAGATTTTCGAGCTTTCAATTTGGATTCTCTGATACCTTGCGATAAAGGACGCAATTTTATGTTGGGATAAATGGCTTTGAGTGCGTCGTTGGCTGCGTTCGAATTGGCGAAAACAACTAAAGCATGCGTGTCGTCGACCCATTTTATATCGAAATCACGACAACTACTAAGGAAAGAATCAGTTATTAACTTTATATTATTTTTTTTATTCAATCAAAGGCTTATTAAATGAGAAGTACTTGAAAACAGAGAGAGAGGCGACTAAGTCTTGAGTTTTCAATTCGATCGGAAAATCATAAACTTCGAGCACATGAGCAAACTCTGAATTATCAATTTCTGGTTCATTATACTGAAATTCCATGTAATTGATTCGCGCCTTTTCTAACTTTAATTGAGAATCTTTAATAGACAGCGCACTCTTGACTTCGTCAACAAATTCAGGCCGAACACAGTCTCCGTTCTCATCAAACAATGAGTCCCACGAACCCTCATCTGCCGCTATTTCGCTATCATTTGTAGCCTTAATATCACTATTTTGTTGCTCTAATTGTTGAGCTTTTGATGGCAAACTAATATTTTGTAAACATTTTTGTGTGGTATCAATAGTTGACAACTTTTGGTCATTACAATAGTCCGAACCGAATGTAGCACTAGTTTCATGACTAGAATCACTGATTTCGAGTTCAGACAAAGTTTGTACTAACGGTTCGTCATTTATTTGAACACAAGGTTTGTCCTCAACTGATGTGAAGTCAGTTTCAGACACAGTATTATTACCAGATTTGGCTTTTGGCGGAACATATAGTTTCATATCTGGTCGACGATGTCTCACACCTGTCATACCTGCCATACCTGTCATGACTGTCATGTTCTTACATGTATTCAATTGTTTCTCTTCAGACAAATGTGAGACAAAGTGTTCGTCATTACAGTCCTTATAGTCCTTACAGTCATTACAATCATTACAATTACTTTCAAATTCTTGTGACATTTGAAGTGAATTAACATATGATTTATAATAGAGAAGAGGTCTTCGGTTTCCTTCTTTTCCGATCGAAATCGTGGCAAATATTTGACCGAAATATTGTTGAGTCAACTCATGAAACAAATAACGATATCTTTTCAAAAGCGGTGGAAACACAACAACACTATAAATCATTTGTTATATAAATAATTAATAATTAGTTTATTTCGAAAATAATTTAATAAATAATTTGCAATAATTTCATACAATTATTAATAAAATTTAGAATAAATGTCTAAAAACCTGTTCAGATGTTGTCTTCTCTCAAATGAATTGATTTCATCCAAAAGTTTTTGTGCGAATTCATTCTCAGATTCTCTCAAATATCTCGATCTAATTACCGGTAAATCCAGTGTTTATTCAATAACTAATTTTGGTTTCAATCAATTTAAACGATTTATTCTTTAAAAACTATTTTAATTATTAATATTATTAAGAAATGTAAATAAACTTTGAGATCAATTAAAAGAGTTTTAAATAAAATTAAATATAAATTAGAATTAAATCAATTGAATAAAAGTATTATTAAAATGAAATAAATAAGAGTTAGTATTAAAAGATAATTAATAAACATATAATAAGTGTATTTAATTGTATTTAATTATTATTTACTGTTTTGTTTTTGTTTATATCAATTCAATTCAATTCAAAAGAGTTGAGCGCAGACTCACTGCCAAACACTCCTAAAGCGATATTTTCAAAACTTTTTCTATTCATTTATGAATTGATTTTTTCAATTTTTTAATCATTATTTGAATCATTACTTGAACTGATATTTCAAGAAATGATAAAAAGACATAAAACTGTTTATTGGATTTACTGTATACAAAGATATATTAAATATATTAGAGAATGAAATAATTAAACTTAAATAAAAATAAAAAAATAGTGTCTAAATGAGTGATATGTTGAACGCTCGAGCGTCTGATCCCCTCGAGCACGAGCGCCAGTTCCTAATACATCATTTTTGATACATTATAATGTTTTTAATATAAAAAACCTTCAATTTTTACGAAATTTTTGTACAGAGTTATGAATTAAATGAATTATTCCGTTTAATAGAATTTAGACATAGAATCGCAATACTTTATAGCTTATATACTGTATATACGTAGTATAGAAAATATTCTCTGTAAAAAACTTGTGGCTTCAATATAATGTATTAGATCAGTGGTTAAAAGAGAGCCTAACGATATTTTTTTGAATGCTCTAAATTTTTCGAAAATACCTCATATTCTGGATAGTCCATCTTAAATCTGGACATGTGGTCACCCTAAGTATCATACTTAAAAAAATGTATATACAGCACAGATAGAATTATAACTCAAATATAATTTAATTTAAATATAAAAGGCAGTCATTTCTTTTATATAACTTAAAAATAACTCAAATGAAATTAACATTTGTGTAAAAACTTTCAACTTAAGAACTTTACGCTCAGTAAACGCTCTGCACTCACTCGCCTAAAAACCCGAGCGCGCTCACACTTTTTTCTCCGAGCACGAGTGTGTGCATCACTGGTCTAAATTGAAATAATTTTATATTGTTTGCCAAATCAATTCAAAAATAAATATTGTGTATTTATTATTCTAAATAAATTTTCATTAAAAAACATAAATAATTTCTTTTAACTTTAGTTAGTTTATGACTAATGATATATATTTAAAGATAATTTTTAGAAATTAAAAATTTGAGTTCCATTCTAAAAGATTTATAAATAGATAGATAATTACGTTTTGAACTAACCTTAACTAAACTTTTTCTTATTGTTTTACAGTTAACTTATTTTCTTCAATTCATTTGATTAAAAGCCACTTTTTGGTATCGTATCCGTGACATCGAAAAAGTTAATATGGGCTTCTATGGGTCAAAGGCAAAATTTTTGGTAATACCCCCTATCATCGTCGAGCTTGAGCCCCCTATATGTGGGATATGTGGATGCAAAAAGTTTGCTTCAGTTCATTTTATGCTAAACCCTTACAAAGTAACATAAAACTAATTATGTTTTGCGAATTTAGCAAAAAAAAGTATATGCATTAATATCCTAGTGTCTTTATCTAGATTTCTGGATTATGGTATAGGAATGGGTTGCCCTGTACACTGGACACCTAAGCTTAATTCCTGGACACTCTGGCCGAAAGTGATCGCTTTGGTTATAACTATCTTTATCAATGAGGTCTTTATTAGAACTTATATTTTGTATTCAAATCACAAATCATTTAATATTTAAATATCAATAGTAGGGGTGGGCCGGTTACAGAAAAAGTAGTCACCCATTACTTTATCCAAAGTAGTCAATAGTCACTATTGACTATTTTCGTGACTTCTGACTACTTTTTATGCATCCGAGCATTTATAGGTAGTCACGGGTTTTTCAAAATTACTCAACTATCCATTCAATATATTTATTTATTTGATTTACACACAAATATCAAAGAAAACAATTCAATAATAATATTTGTAAAATAATTGACAAGTTTTCATTAATCAAATATTACAAGTAGTCATCACTACTCGTCATTACTTAAGAGTAACTGTCAATGTATGAGTAATCGCGAATCAGTAACTACCGGGTATTTCATGAAGTCGGTAGTCAGTAGTCGAGTAGTCAGTAGTTACCCAACTACTAACCGACTACTCATGGTAGTTGGCACAGTGGCATAGCCCTAATCAATAGGTTTTATAATTTAATGTTAGAATGCAGTGATTTTGTCATAGGAAATGCCTTTCCGGCTCAAACGCTATCAAAGAGTGTGTCAGCGGGTAGGGGTAGGGGTAGGGTAAGGCATATTTTCATTTATTTGTTATTAAATATTTAAACATTTAATTCTCTGATTCTGTAAACTATATGAAAATAATATTTAAAGGGATGACAAACAAATTGTTCTGATTGGGCCTTAAATGAATTGCATTATAGGTATTAAAGTTGACATTTGGTGTTTAGTTAAAAGTTGTGAAACCTTTTATTGATAATTAATTAATAGATTGCCAGTATTTGAAATATAGTTAATACTCATAATATTGTTGGCTATAATCATAAATTTATAGCATTAATACTTATTTTAAAGAAATGAATTACAATAAAACAATAATTATTACAATTTATTACAATATGAAAGTCGATGTAAACTCTTGTGTTTAATGAAACAAATACTTAGTTTATAAATAAAGTAGAAATTAAAGAACAATCACGCGTTTCGATTATTAGCGATGGAATTGTCTGCGTTCGAGTGTTCCGGCGGGTCATTCATCACAATTTCGATAACTCTGAGACCTCTCTCGATCGGGTCCGTAACGTATAAACCTCTGGGTTTCCAAACGGTGTCATTCTGTTCGTCAATAAATGCTGAGATTTTTTTTAAACACTTTAAAGAATAAATAAATAGATTAATTAAATTTAGAAATATGAATAAACTATAAACTTATAAATGTTTAATACTTTATCATAATATGTGTCTAAACAGAGATAAGTTAAGTAAGCGGTGAGACATCCCAAACAGCTCTCGCAACAAGTCCTTCCACTCATCTTTTCCGCGTCCGCGTAAATCGTGTTCAATGTTTCGATTAAATGTTCGAACGATTGCCTATCGATCTGTTGCAAGTAATTATGCAATCAATTCATTTTATTCTAGTCAAACACTAATTCTAAGTCTAAATCTAATCAATTCAATTACATATCCGTCCAAATCTTGTGGAAATTTGATCTGAAACCTAACGTTAGTTCCTTCGCTATAATCTCTTTGAATAAATACTTTTTTAAGTTGTGGTGAATTTGGTTTCGATGTCTCCATACTTAAGGACTTCTATTAGTAGTTAATAATAATAGAGTTAATACACATTTCTATTTCATATTAATCTCTAATATTTTTCAGTTTATTATTAAAAATTATATTATTTAAACATTTAATTTATGTAAAAATTTATTATTTGTAAATAATTACCATTTCTTTAACATTATTTTTCGACATTTGTTTAATTATTAATTACTTTAAAATAATTTTGAGTAAAATATTTGTTAAAATTGGTCACAAATTAATTAAACAAACAAAACAACAATTTTTCATAATTTAAATAAAAAGTTGAATTTAATGATTATTTTTATATCATTTATAATTAAAATGTTAAAAAATGAGAATTCTTTATAACATTTAAATGAAAATAAGCTAATATTTTGATATGATTTCTATTTTTAGTAAAATCTCTATATTTTGTAATGTTTGAGCTTTTGAGCAAATATAAGCTCAAAATAATCCCGTTTTAGTCCCACTACAAATGCACTACAAATGCATTAAAACAATTACACGTTATTTATGTAAACTCGTGACACACTTTGCTTTGCCTTTAAATGAATATTTGATTTGTTTATTAAAACGTAAAATTGTTATTTGAATTGAATTTAATGTAAAACCATTGACATTACAATAAGTTTTGATGTTTTTTGAGTTTAAAATTCAATTTTAAACAAATAATTGGACGCAATGTTTGGCAACAAATCCCATAATTCAGTCCAATTGGAGAACTCTAATCCACAAATATATTTGAGATCTTCTGAACGCGTAATAACTGCCAAAGAAGAAGACGACTCCGTCACCGATGAGATCGACGCCAGAGAAGTGTTCGATCTGATCCGCGGTATTAAAGATCCCGAACATCCGTTGACTTTAGAAGAGCTGAATGTTGTGGAAGAGAGTAATGTTCGCGTCGATAATGAGACACATGTGACCACAGTCTGGTTCACCCCTACTATAGATCACTGTTCAATGGCTACACTCATAGGACTCAGCATTCAAGTGAAACTTCTTCGTTCACTTCCAGAACAGTTCAAAATCGATGTCCACATCACTCCTGGAACTCATGCCACCGAAGACGCCGTCAATAAGCAATTGGCTGACAAAGAACGAGTTGCGGCTGCGCTCGAAAACAATCACTTACTTGAAGTCGTGAATCAGTGTTTAGTGGATTCGCTTTAACACTCTTCACAATTTCGGTTACAGTAGTTTTATATTCCATTAAATGTTATGTAAAATATTTTTAATAAAATGTATAGTTTTGTGAGAGACCAGTCATTCCCTTTCAAAGTGTAAAAGTTTATCACATTTTGAAATTAAGGAAAAGTCTTCTGATCACAGATAAGAACTGTTAAGAATTGCATTCTTAGAACTCACTCGAACCGACTGTTTTTGTTAACCTCTATAGAGTATACTCTTTGCGCTCAAAGCAACATATTATACCTTTTAAATGAGTGATAGTTTTCGATTTGTTCCAATTCGTAGTTTATTGAGAGAAATGTTGAAGCAATGCATCAATAATTTTGCGGAACTAATAAATAAATAGCTTTTAAAACAATTATTACGTAAATTTTATTATACGATTACATGTCTTACAGTTATTCATGACATGAAAATAGTGTTAATTAAAATCAATGATATCTAAAAACATGTGATTTGTTTACTTTAAAGTTCTGAAATAGTATCAAATGATAGTTCATCTGTAATTAAAATACTGCATAAAATGGTTATTTCCCGGGCTGTCCCACAAGAATCCATTTGCATCGAGCTCTGACAGCACTTTGTCGTACAACTCTTTTCTTGTCACTTAAAGTCTTTCTTAAATTCATAACGACTTGATCTCTAAAATGACTTAAAACCGAGTCATCGAAAGTGTTTGCGATGTTTGACAAACAGATGAGAGCAGAACGCCTTACTCTCAAGTACGGAGAATTTAGTGATAAATTGACACAACTGGCTACAGTTGACTTCAAACTAGGCTTCAATAGATCGCCGTCTTTGTCAATTAGTATATGACTGATAGAGTCAAGCGCTGCCATTTGGTTGTTCATAGAGTTGTCACTTTTGATGGCCTCCAAAAGCATTGGTAATAAACTGTTGAGTTCGTTACGAAACACAGCTTTTGGAATGAAATTCAATTGAGTTAATAAAGAAGTCAAATAAAATTGCTTTCTGTCCGAAGTGTCCGAATCTTCAGATTTATATTTCAAATATCCATTTAATAAGGGCTCAAATGTTTCAAAATAAAAGCTTTGGTGATAAAGAATTTTTACGACTGCGTTATTATTATAATTGAGTAAAGATTCGTCTGAACTATGGATGACTGCAAATGCATTCGAAACTTTAGTTTTAATGTTAATGTTTTCGGATTCCAATAATCTTATGAGTAATGCAACGAATTGTTTCCTCATTTTATGTCCTGATATAACGAGTCCTTTAGTAATCCAAACACAAAGTTCGAGTCCAATCAATTTGATGTCTTCTATAACATCGCTATTATGTAATGTTTCCTCAATTAATGATAATATTTGATTGAGTTTATCATTTAGTGTTTCATTTTTGTCATCAAATCTGTTAATAATGGCACCAATTGTTTTAGTGTTCAAATTACATATTGTTTTGTTCTTATAGTTATCGTTCATTGAATGGAATATCAATTTGTCTAATAATTCAAATATTGTCTTCTCATCGCATTTGTAATTTAAATTACATAAAAGTGCGTTAATTAATCCAAAAACAATCAATGCTTGCGTTTCATTTAGATTATGGAAAAATTGTGGTCCATTCACAAAAGTGCATAAACAAGTCGGTGGCATCACAACCAACAGTTTGTTTACTTCTCCAAAAATTGAAAATTGCAATAATTTATCAAATAATTGTTGGCTGTATTGTGAGTGAAGATGAGAAATGCCTTTTCCAATCAGTGCATACAAACTATTCATAAGTTTCATATTAATATTTGTACTGCTTTTATGGTCAGTACAAATCGATACATGAATACAGTGTTGTATTAATGGATCGAAGCATTCATTATATAACAAAGCATTTACTTTATCACTAGTTTTCACTTTTGTGTGTTTAATAATACAGTTTAAGAGACATTTTGTTAAATGCAATGAATATGATTCCTGACTCTCATTGAAAACTGCAAACGAATCACAAATTAAAACAAAATCAAAATGAAAAATAACACTAAAATTTACTCACAATAAGAATTTGATTTGATTTCATCGACAAAATGATGAATTGTTAGCTCAAAAGCGCTCAACTCATAAGATGCGAATTGAAGTGCAGTCAAAGCAGAAGTTAAGCGCTCCTCATTTGAATCAGTTATAGAACTAGAGTCTTAAGTAAATCATTACATTAATATCAAGTAATAATTTACAATACAATTCAGTGTAATTCTCACCGAAATCTTTAATAAACGGCTTTACTATTGTTTCATTCACTAGATTAGGGTTTAGCGATGCGACCGATTCCAGAAGAAAATATGATTTTGCCCTAAAAATTACAATTAAAAAATTTGAAGGCAATAAAGTTAACATATTTTACTCAATAATTTAAATTAACTTACGATAAGTTTTCACAATTAAAATGATTAGTTAATAGTGTGCGCAACACTTCACCAATTATTTTCCAATATTCGGCTTTCAGTTCATTCATAGAAAGCAAGAGTTCTTGAAGACAAGAAATAACGCTAACTCTCAAACTGTCGCTTTCAGTCTCAGCGACAGACAGAGAGGTCAAGAGCATGAATAACGAATCAGAATTTATTAAATTAATTTGTTTTGATGACTGCTTTCTCGAATGAATAAGAATTCTAGAAATAGAATCTATTATTTGAATGCGAGCCAACTCTTTCTGACTGAATGTAAACACTTGTAATAACAAAGGCATCAATTGTGCGATCATTTTGTTGAATGCGTACACATTTGATGAAACGGTTGCGATCAATATATTGACAGCCGATTCCATTAACTCTAATTCCGGTTTATGAAATGCCGGCTCAATGTCTTTCCAAATTAATTGGAAAAAAGTATCAAAATTTGTTGCATTCGAAGACATTGTATCGCTGACTGCAGTCAAGGCTCTCAATGCATATTCTGAGACTTCATCTTCTAAAAGATTAGATTTCAGAGAATCAATTCTAATACAGGTCCATATCTGAGGAATCAATTCATTGATTTTCTCGTAGCCGTAGTTCGGACAACAAATTTTCATCATTTTATAGGAATCTATTTTTGCAGTCATTAGTTCTGATTCCAATTTTTCTATAAGAAGCGGAATTAGATATTCAGCGAAAGCCGGCGAAGCGCTTAAACACAATTCGAGTGAATCAGAGAGATCTTCCTTTGTTATGCCATATTCGTCATTAGGTGGCTATCAATTCAATTAATTAAACATATTCATTCAATTTTAAGTTATTTGAGATACTTATATAATAAGTTACATTACGTTTAAAATACAAAGAGAAACATTTCTTACCGGAGTAAACAAAATGGGAAAATAGCATGAAATCACTTCAAAGAAATCTTCAGTATACGGTTCTGCAAATAAATATAAAACTGTATCACTATATTTGAAAATCAACACATTTTACAATACAATACACACCTAATTCTATTTGTTTAATAATATTATATATCAATCGAAACACAATAAGAAGACATCGGGGGTCGCGCTCGCCCTCTATTATTTGTATTAAGCCATAAATAAATTCGGATCTAATCGTTTTGAACTCTTTGGTAAAAGATTTTGTTATATTAAAGTTTAATACAAACTTCATATTAATGATAAACCTTCAGAATGTGCTTCAAAAAGTTTTGTCAACAACTGGTAAACCATAAATCTTTCTGAAACTGAGTACTGCTGAACAACTGTTTCTTTGACCAAACCATTGAAAACCATTTTACTCAAGTCTTGCGAATGATTTAAACACAAGCTCTATAATAGAAAAGAGTTTAACTTATTATTAATGAATGAGTTTATGAATGTATCAAAAATGCATACAATGGCCAAAAGTCCAGAAAACACGTTCGGAATAACAGAATAATGGTCTTTAAGTCTATCGCAATAGAAAACAGCCAAATGTTCGACTAAATAACAGATAAGTATTCAATTGTTTAATAGATAACAAACTTATGACAAATAATACCTTCTTTTTGTGACAAAAAGTTTTGGGGCAAACCATATATTATTTGAGTTAAAATATATATTCCTTTAATGCGTTCTTTAGTCTCAGTGTTTGTCAACAATGGCCTACAGTTTAACAATTAATGAATTGATTATTAGATTTGTCACAAATTGAATAAATGCATAAAAAATGAATTAAAAGATGAGAATTACTGAGAAATACCTCAAATGGAGCACTAATTTATCGATTGATAATTCGTTTGTTTTGACCACTTTTTGCATACAACATAACAAAACAATTAATGATAACAAATAAATGAACAATAATTATAATAATAGTAAACATATATTACAAACATATCTTACTCTCGCAGACATTCTTTAGATCTGTTCCAATGTTTTCCACATTTTTGTCAATTATTATTTGAATGCAATTCGGAATTTCATCCATTTTTGACATTTAAATCGAAACCGATTTTTGTCAATATATTTAGTATTTATTTATCGAATAATTTAATAAATAAATAAATACAAAGTTTTGTTAAATATTACAATTCATTAAATTAATGGAAGACTGAGTGAGAGCTTTAGTTGTTTACTATTTGTGACGAATCACATGCGCTTAGAATTACAGTAAAAACTCATTAATGTTACCAAATATTGATATTTCTGTTTAAAAATTCAAATTTAATTGTTTTTACAAATTATTATTCAGTTAATATAAAAAATAATAAGTTTATAATTAAAAACTATTCAAACAAATGAAATAATATTGCTTTGGATTTAGATTAATGTTTACTATATTTAGGATTTATTTGTTTTGAATGTTTTTTATTTAAACAATAACACAAAATATGTTTCACTTTAAGTAAATAATAGATAAAAACTTTCTCTTCAGAATTGATTTCAAACAAGATTTCTAAATATTAAAGGTTTTGAGCCGTTTCTTAAGTGAGAAAATGTTGTCTCAAATGAGACCTCTTTCGTATCGATTGAATGGTAAGAAATTTAGTTAAGAGTTATGATAAAAAATAATAAAAGAAAACATTGATAAAACATTTTGTTTTGAAAGCCTCTCAATGGTTGACAAATATTGGACCAAATATTGGACCAAATATTGGACGAATTGTTGGCCAAACAATACTTAATAAAAGCGTTCAATTTTGTCCTCATTTGACTGCAAAGCGAACCGTCATTTACTACACTCATAGCAAAGGAGAGTTTCGAAGCAACAAAGCAGTGGTGCAGCGATTCTATCGCCTCAATTGGGGCGCTTGGATCAGACCTCGGGCCGGCAGACATAAGCACTTGTGGAGCAAACCTTATTATATCAAGTGGTGGACTAAACAACACGTGTTTTGCAGTGACGAACAGTGCAAAGTATTGGACCAAATGGTTTCCGCCGATTATAAGAGACCCACTTATTTCGTGGACGACCCGTACGAGCCTTATCAGAAACGGCACAACTTTGCGTTTGTGCCGCTCGGAAAAGATGAGGTCTCACAAAGTTATATAAACATTTTACACGAATACAAATCTAAGCAATAGAGCAATAAATTTGATGTCAATATTATTGATGGTATAGTCATTATGTAGTTTCAATTCATTTATGCTGTCGTTATAATTGTTTAAAATATTAAAATTCAAAATTTCATTTTGACATAACTTTCACTTTAAATTAATAATAAACTTATGTTAGTGTTAATGTTCAATAGAACAACTTTGAGGGCAAGTTATTCATGTTTTAGTCATTGTATATCAATATCGATTACAAAATTGAGTTAAAGATAGTCATCAATTCTGGTAATTATTTAATCTGTGAAAAAAATTGTTTACAGGAGGTCTACATTGAAAAATAGATTAAATCTAACAAAGGAACCGGTCTCACCCCTTGCCGACCGATTTCAAAAATTTTTTACAACAACCTTAGATCAAAATATGTCCAAAATTGTAATATAAATCTGAGTCCAAGAAGCCTATGAGTCACCAAAATATCTCTCAATATATAGAAATACACACTTATTTTTATAGTATAAATAAATATAAAAAGTAGATTAATATCTAATTTCTATCAAACTTTAATCAATTTCTGTAAAAATATTTACGAGTCATCTAGTCTTCTGTGTAAACATTTTCGCAGAGTTGTATTAATTCGCAGTCTACAGCCCCTACAGCCGTATCTATTATTAAGCCTAATGAAAATTTTTAAATTGTGATCAATATAATTAAAAGTATTCGAAAAATGATTGAATACGTGTACAGTAATTTTGACCTGAAATAAGTTAACATTAGGGCAGTGTAACAAACTTAAAATTGATTATCATATAGTCTACAAATTACTATGAAATTACTTTACTATGAAAATAACTATGTATTTCTATGTAATGAGAAATATTTTGGTCACTATAACTCATAGGCTTCTTGGACTCGCAGATTTATGACAGTTTTGGACATCATTTAGTATAAGGTTGTTGTGGTAAAAAATGAATCGTTGGTAAGTGAGACGAATTCCTTGTAAATTTTTGTTTATAACTCATCCAACTCTTGGATCTAAATAGTGTCCCATTTGACTAATTTTAAAATTAATATAAAATTTTAAAACGATTTATTGGTGAGTAAAAAGTAAATATGATATACAGTACAAAAAACATTTAATAAACAGTTAATAAATAGAATCGACCAAATATTTTCAATTAAAAATTATTAATAAATTGATACATTCTTCAAACTTAACGGTACATTAGATTGAGACCAACCATTCAAACGCTTTTCTGACCAAAAACATCTATTTTATCAATCATTAGAAATAAACTTCAACTCATTTGTCATTTAACTATTTTACATAAATATGTTTTAGCTGTGTTTCAGTGATTTTGTCAATTCATAGTCAGACAGAGATAATTAAATATTTCATAGATATCGAAAATGTATTTCTTTGATTTTACTTTTAAGGGTTAAAAGTTGATAAATATAAATAAGTTTACGACAAAACTTTTGAGTCGGATTGAAAATATTTTTGAATTAACTCAAGTTTAAGCAAATTTAAATCAATTTTGACATTACATGAAAATCTGCACATTTATATTGAAAGCAAATTTTTAACTGAAATTATTTTTTAAGTTTAAAAAGTTTGAGTTATATTAAAAAACAATTTATCATCTATTAGTTGACAGTTATGAGAGATAAGAATATTTATATACCTGTTTAAACATTTAATTTTTAGAGTATAAATGGGATAAGAATTTAAAACTTGAGTATTGTATTCTCGAAAATAACAGCATAACAAACACTGAAATTATAAAAATGATAATTTCAATTAAAAACTGAAACCTAGATTAGAATATATTCATTGTTTCTTTTGTTCGTAATTCAAAAATTAATAAATTAAGCCGAACGTTAGCCGAATACTAATAAATTAAAATGAAGAAAATTGAATGAACACATTCAGAGACAAATTGAGCAGAAAGAAAGCGAAAAGTAAAAACTAAATCAGGATTTTAGCATAAATTATATCACAAAATGAATCATGACTTAAATTATAAGGTTGATTACATAATAACGATATTCAAATCATGCAATGGATTCAAAATAAGCAAAATATAAGATATATTTTCCATAAAATAATAAGACTTAATATTGATATACGAGAACATACTGTAAGTCAAGCTTTTTTTGTTATAAAGTTATAATATTAACGATTGGTCCGTAAAACTTAAGTTAGAATTAATAATAATTTAAAATCAAGTATTGGTATAACGATATTCTTGTTTAGAGCTATTACGAGAATCATTACGTCTGCTCTTTCCAGAAAAACAAAGACACCCACTATTAAGTCGATGTCGTTTTAATCCTTTTGGCTTTTCCTGCCATTGTCTTTCTCGAACACAGCGCTCAAAAAAGTCATATTCTTTGAGATACCAAACTGGTGGCCATCGGTTTCGATTAAGATAAGCCTGATTTTCAGGATGAAGATTACGAAGTAATTTGGTATTTCGATGACAAATATCATTATAACGGATAGAGATTTGATGCAAACAGTACTCAGAGAGTTGATGGCTATTATGTATCTGACACGGCTCTAACAGTTTCAAAACTGTTTCAGTAATATCAGAGCCATTTTCGCTCATTCGAGTCAATTCATTGATTACTTCATTCTCAATGAGCGCCACCAATCGCGGTAAACACAATCTGTTGGCCAATTCTAATAATTGGAGGCAATTTGTATGATTGATTGTTGTGTCTAAACTGTCGGTATAAATATAAAACAGCATTTGGCGAAAAGTCTCTTTTGTGACGCCCGGAAAAGGAATCTATTTTACAATGAAATTATAATTTAAGTTAAATTTAAGAAATTGACTAAATATTAAGCTAAAGACATACTACTTTGGCAGAACTCTCTCTAAAGTCTCCTCTAAACATGGCGTCCATCACATCACATCTGCACATAAGAATTGCTTTGTGTCCCGAACACGAGCCGTCTTCCAGTTGAAAGATTACATCTTTTTGATTAAAAAAATGAGTAATTTTGAAGAAAACTAAATATGAATGTAAGCAAACCTGCAAAGAGTCCTTCGTCCAAACAAATTGTCTTAAGATTTCTTTTCATTTTCTGAGAAAATTCATTAAGAAATGATTGGTTGAAATAGACGTCCGATTCTTTAATATTATCCAAATTTCTAAGAACTATTTGTAATTCTTGTAGTCCTAACAGCTCTGCGATGTCGTACAACTCAGATATAGGAGTGTCGTTCTCAAGATTGAGACTTCCGGAGTAAATGAAACGAATATAGCTTTGGAGAGCACCTAAAGTGATCACATTAGATATTGAAACTATAGTCTGTACATATGGCGCAAGTCTTGCGCTGTAATCCAATACATTTTCTCCATGTTCTATGCTTATTGATTGAAATAATGGATGATTTAAATTCTTGTGTACACCAGTTCTGAAAGAACTGAATTCAGTTTGATTGTGAAAAGTGGACCTTTTCTTTAAAAAGCTACAGTTAGCGACTGGCAGATCGGCATTAGAGGGCGGAGGAGATGCGCGAAGCATTTGTGAGGCACGAAACATATACAACTTATTTGTGTGACCGTTATCGACCACACTTGCGGGTGAAGAACTGAGTAACTGTTCTGTATCTGTATTGAAATTACCGACAGAAGCATCGGTAGAGCTCGCAATACTAGAATCACTCGCACTTCTACACCAATATCCTGAAGAGCTATTAAAGTCAGCGCCAGCCGTGATATCCATTGTTAATAATTTATAGAACTCTTTCGAAGCGGCAGACAATACAACCTTATGGGCACAGATGCCAGACTTGCCAATTGATAATATAAGATCAGTGTATGCCTGATATTGTAATAGTGATAGTAAGTGCTGATCGAATTGAGAAATGGGTACAAGTATTTTAGGTGCCAAAGGTTGCGGCGGACAAAACGGTTCTTGCAATAGAGACCTCTGCACGTGTTTCAAGTTTGTCATCCAAAACCTTTGTTGACGTCTAGCAATCAGTGCCATTCTTATTACGTTTTCGAAGACTTCATTGACTCCAAAATGTGTAAAAACACTGGTTTCATAATATGGCGCTTCTATTTCTTTTGCAACTAGTCTTCCCTGTTCTGGAGTCAGAATATCAGTCTCTTTAAGAGGTCTGAAATAAGTAATAAATACATTTTACAAACAAATAATTAAGTAATAATACTTATGATAAACTATTATATGGTAATGAATTTCGTGCAACATTAATAAAACCAAATTAAACAAATCAAATATTCAAACAAAAGAATGGCAGTGCAGTCGTTATGTGCAAAACAAAAATTTTCTAAGAACTAAACATATGATTCATAATATTTAAGATGTTCTGCAAGTAAGTTATGCAAAAAAACTATCTATAAAAACAAATTCATTTTGCAAAAGAGTTAGCAAATTAAAACTCAAGTGAGATTCACTATTATCGAAGAAATTACTTATATTTTACCGATTGGTCACAACCTAATCATTAGATTCTTCAGGAGAGAGCGGAGTGAGAAAAATTGAAATTTAAAAATACTTTTTATTAGCGGTCATGCAAAGGGGTACTACATTTTCAAATAATTTAGTGGATCAGATCTTTGGTCAAAATGAGAAGTCAATCTCTGTTGAACTTTGGGTCAAATTTTTTCATTAGACAACATGTTTTTGTTTAATACCTGTAACTTTATTACATTGATATAATGATTGGACAAAATGACACTTTTCTCACTATGATATTCACTTTTATGATAATGAGTCGATAGTTGTTAATCACCTGACTAAATGAGTTTTGTTTTGCTAATTCTTTCTCTAAGAATTAAAAATAAAATCAGTTTAATTGGAAATTAAGTCCTGAATCAATGTTTGAGTAAATTATATTTATTAAATTCAATCATCTCTTAAAATAGGGCTCTTTTAGCGCTTCAAAAAATTTCAAATAAATGAGAAGCCATTCATTTAAATCTACAGTTAGTGTAACATTTCATTAATGCTTGAATTGATAGTTCAATTGAATAATTCTGAACCACAATCACTAATAAAACAAATTGCATAAAAATAAAATATTTTATACAAATCGATTGTTATTAAAACATGATCAGTACCTTCCGAGCTCAGGAAATCTGCTGCAAAGATGATTAGCCCTAAAAGATAACTATAGTTAAGTGAATAAAGAACTACAGTATCTATTTATCGTTTAAACAAATGTTTCAAAATTCAAGTTTAAAACTGTATTCAACCCAACACATGAAGCCTTACAACGCATTTTATATGAAAAATAACTTTCATAATAAAATAATTTATCATTTAATCAATGAATGATTTGCATAAATGACAGAGCAGTAAAAATTTTATTATTATTATAATTATAACTTACCTGAAAAAAGGACTTCTTTCTCTACATAGAGTCAAAAACTTTTCGTCTCTATACATATATCTCAAATCATTTTTACAGCCGACCAAAACTATAGGAGTATTTGGACAGAACCTCCTTATTTCTGGATACCAAATAACCTTACAGTTACGCAATGAAATCGGATTTGCGACTGAGAAACATAATAAAACCACATCAGACCTATCAAATTAAATACATTCCAATCATTAATAAAAATTTTAATAAAACAATTAAATATAAACTATTTAAACAGCGGCTCTGATACACTAAATACGATTCAATACCTATTTTGAATTGTAAGCTAATCGATTGTATTTATTAATTTTTTTCAGAGGCATTTAATCTATTAATAAAATTTTTATAACAGCATACGTTTGATTTAAGTTTTATCCAACAGAAAAATTAGTTTTCCTCACAAATAGGTCACTGTATTATATTAATTAAAAATTGTCTAAAATGTGTGTACCAGTATCTTTCAAACGATGATCTACTAATCTTTATTTTGAAAAAACGATTCAAACTGTTATGTCGGCAATGTTTTTAAGAGTTTCAAAATTTGATAAGTTTTTTCAGGAATTTTTATCTCTAAATTTTAATAAAATTCTTATTTTTAAAAATATAATAATTTTAAAGAAAAAATTTAATATTTTAACTCTAGTGTAAGCAAAGCTTACAAAAGTTATATGAATAACAAGTGTGCAAACCTTCCATATGCAAAGCGTCTGTCTTTGTCGTGATCACCGAAAGTATCCCATAATCTTAAAGAGACATTAACGCCATCGACCACTTCCCACGAACGCTCCAATACCTATAAACAGATTTGCATTAGAACTAGAGTTGTTTTAAAACATTTTTCTTCGTCGATGCTTTAAAACAATTATATATAAAATGTCAAAACTATTTAAAACACGCACTAAAACGCATTCACACAATAAAAACCGAGAAAACTGTCATAAATTTATTTATAATTGGATGGTCGGTCGCATAGTTTGGAATTAACTGTAAGTTAATTCAATAAAAATAGGTTTTTAGGTTTCTTAAATTGTGAGGCCTGTAAGTTAATTGCAATCAAAGCCACTGAATGATGACTCGCTGTAAAGCAGTCGAAATACTAGCATTTGGCCACTGCTGTCAAGTGCCAAATACAAAAATTAAAAAATTTTTTTATTTTCGTCAAACCCTAATTAGAACTAATGGTTTTGGAAAATTATCTGTTGTGACCACTTATTTAAAAATGTTATTAAAAAACTTATTAATCATCACATAGTGATCGAGTTATTAATTCCTTTTTTAAGTTCAGAATAAATGTTTTCAAATTTATGACTTTATAGCGTTTCGTAATTTAACGCTAATTAACGTAAAAGTTAATTATTTATAGTAAAATCAATAAAAGAATTTACTATATTTTCTATAATATAATTGATTGAAATCCGAAATAAAAAATTCTCAATCTTCACAGTGCCGTAACCAGGATTTTCAGTTTGGGGGCAATTTTTTGAAGTTGCCACAGACCTACACTTAAATGTACAAAAATCTTTGGGAGGGGCTATAGCCCCCTCTGCCCACCCCTAGTTAAGGCTGTGATCTTCACTCTTTTGGAAACATTTTCGATGATTTCATTATTCTTGTAAAAAAAGGTTAACTAAAATTCTGGAGATAAGCCCTAAGAAATAGAGCACTCAAGTTCTTGTATACTAAGTGTCAGTTTAAAATTTATTTTAAACTAGACTTGCAGTGGAACCAGACCTATCTTAGTTATAAAGCAGTGCTAACTCGTAAGCACGGTTGCCAGACTCTCTTAATTAATTAAATAAAAACTTCTATTATGAAGAATTAGTTGTCAATCAAATTAGTTTTTTAGTTTGAAAATATTAGGCAGAGTTACTGTAAAGTCTACTCTACAAAGTCTACTCTACAGATACAGTATATTCAAATGAAGGGATGCGTCACTCGTGATAAGGCAGAAACCAAAGTGACATAAGAAAAAAATAGAGTTGTTTATTAGTTTTAAACGATGGTATGCTTATTGTATATCATGTGACAAACAGTCAATAGTGAAAAATATCTGTACAAATAGTTTACAGTACAAAATATTCATTTAGAACTAACATAAAGCATAAAATAAGTATAATTTTACAAATGACTACTTCTGACCTCTTTATGAATTCTGTACTGATCAATAGCCCAGACCGTTGGTATATGAGTTGTCATAAGCTGACTGAGATCAAGTCGAGAATTACAAGCTCTGGCGCATATCAGTCTTGTTTTGCCTAATTTAATGAAAAATTAAAGAAATTTTCATAAATTAAAGTGTAATAGATTTGGTCGACTTAATATACTTTACCAACTGCAGTGTCGCCGACAACAACACATTTGACAAGTTCTTGATGGGGCTGTTCATTATCCATGATCATCCATAATAGTTACTGAATACTAATACAAATCATAAAATTATTTTAACAATTAGTTCTATCAGAACATCAATACTACTTCTTATAAACTACAGTAAATCATAGCTTATAATGAAACTAATAAGCAATAGATTATAAATTAATTGAACTGAAAACTTGAAATAGTTATGTTGGCACAAATGGCTGTATTTGTTTTAAATAAGATATTCCTTTAAGGAATATGCATCTCATTGCCCTCATTACTATCTAAAGTATAAATACTAATTACTTCAGTTTGATTCAGAATACTTTATAATCTTAAGCATATTAAAAGACAAGTTCATTAAAATCTAATTTGAAAATATTTTCAAACTCGATGTGTAACACATAGTTTTTGCAAATAAGCAAAAAGGCATAAGACCCTGAAAATTGGCAGAAATCCGTGGCTTTGAAATTCGAAATATTTAACTCAATTTTGGTTAAAAGCAATTTTGTATAATTTTTAAGTCATTTTTTGTGCAAAGTATGGAATAAATTAAGTTTAGTCAAAATTAATTTTTGAAAATTGTATTCTCTCAAAACATCTAAAATACATTTGAATATCAATAACTATAAACCATAAGCAGTGATGAACGGGATCGTAAAAAAATAAAGTGATCACTTTCTAGAGGTGCTCGAGCACCGGGCACTTACCGACTTCAAGTCAGCAAACTTTTAACACAAAATTTGTTTATTTTATTTGAGCTGCAATTTTATTTGTTTATTAATTTGCTAATTATGATACTCACTAATGGAATAACATTTAAACACATACTTTAGATCGGAGATTAGCAAAACATATACTGTATTAATAATATGAAAATTATTTTAATTTACTAAGACTTGGTGCTCATGCCCCTGGGTGCAGGGCTCGAGCTCGTGTTCGGGGGTTCAGTACTTGAGCACGTGCTAGTGTTCGGCAAAATCAAAGTGTTTGCTGTTCGCGTGTTTATGTTCAAGTGTTTATGTTTGAAGGAATTCAAGTCCAACTCGACTCATACAAAGTTTTATGCACTTTTTGCTATTCGGCAAATTGGAAAAATACTCAAACAAACAAAATTTCAATTCATGAATAAAAGTTTGCTAAGCATTCAATTGATTTAGAGCTGAGTTTCCCAAACGGTGGTACGCGAGAAGTTTTGAGAAAATTGCAATCCATAACATTTATTAGTAATAGTTTGGTCAACATTTTGAATCTATGACTGGGTTTTGAAGAATTTGATCAAATTTTTCTTTAATTTGATTTTTTAAGAACTTTCTCAAAATGAATCTTTCAAAAAATCACTTTTAATAAAACTTTTTAAATTTTATCAAAATTATCATTGATTACAATTAGTTGAATCTTTTTCTAAAATAGTGTTTTGATATAATAGAAACTCATTGAAATGAAAACAACTAAAACTAATCTGTCATTCAAACTTTGAAGTGTTAAATGGAATTTTTTCATTGAATTAAGTGTAAATATTGTAATACATGAATGACATTTGTAATGCATTTAAGAATATTAATTAAATAGAAATGAAAAAGCATTTCAATGAATTTAATTAGTTTTTTGCTTATCATCATAGTCAGGATCGCACATTAGTATAATTTTACGATTCAAGTATTCAAAAACCACCTTTCAACAAATAATTGACTATTTGGAAGAGTTGATTAAAATTAGTATTGTTTCTATTCTTGGAATAGGAATAGAAATAGAATTTAGGAATAGATCCAACACTAATTAAAATCATAATAAATATTTCGATTATCTCAATAATTAATACATCATCAATATCTGGCCATCATTTATAGAAAAAGGTGCATAGAGTCTACTTTAAATGTAATATATTAAAATGCCTGTTCATTTGTTTACTCTGTTAAGTTCATCCCTAATGAAGACTTAAGAAAAAGTAGAAAGCGCTCGCATAATAAGATCTTTATTATATTTGTTTTGTTTCTAAAATAAATAAATTTAATAAAACTTTTCACAATGTAATTAATTATTAATTAATTAATAAAATGTTTCAATTATTATAATACATAATATAATATTTTTATTTATAAGTGAAATAAATAATGATGTCCATAGGGCTCGAAATGCTTAAAGCCTGAGCTTGAGCCTAGAATCCAAACCTAGAGCCTTAGCTTGGTTTCAAAACCCAGAGCCTGAGCCTGGATCTTCTAAGCTTTCATCTCATAAATTTAATATACGTTTATTAATTTTTTTTAATATTCAAAAGAGTTTATCAGTTTTTCATACAGTAACACTAACTTGTATGGTAACCATGATGAAGAGAATACCTTAAGTTCGGTACCAATAAATTATTTTATTTTAAACGATATATTAAAACTCAAAGATATGACATTGTTTTAAATTGCTCCAGACCTAATTAACTTGTAGGAACTTAAAGACAAAAAAAATTAAGTCTAATCATACCCTTGGCTCGTAAAAAAGCAAATTAGTGGTAACTTATATTTAACATAAAAATATTTTTTGAAATGCTTATTATAAACATCATGTACTTTGATAAACATTAGGCCAAAAATAGAAAATATTGGGCTCATAACATTTATATGCAGATATATTTTTTTAATGAACTTCTCAAACAATGTCAGACACTGGATAAGAATTGGAAAAAATATTTAAATATGAGTTATTCCGAGTAACTTAACTTATTCGTGAGTAGAATTTTCTTCACAACTCAAAGGAGATTCGTGGAAATCAGTCGAAATGGTAGGATATTTAGCAACTTTCTTATTTTGATAAAATTGAAGCTTACCCTAAGGGTCTTCGATCCCCTGAAAATTATGCCCACCATCGATCGGGAAAACAGAAATTTTTTACTTTGAAAATTTTTTTATAATGGGCCCT
>JAUJYT010000268.1:0-22655 GCA_033996565.1 Nanhermannia nana
CAACACATTGATTAGTAATTGTGTATTTTCACATTTTTTTGTAAATATGAGTAAAAAAATTTAAATATATGTTTTTAAATGAATATCTATGACTATAATAAATTAGTTTTTCACTTGAAAATCATTGAAACTTCGTGAATAACTATAATTGAAAATGAGAGTGACCTGGGCCTATTAATGACCTTCATTTTAGACATCCGATGATTACTAATGAGTAGATTAATTTTCCTCAATAAAGAATAATTGAATATTATACATATAAATACTGTGATGTGATATATGAAGAAGTTAATTAAGAAAAAGATGATTCTTTAGTTGAGACAAAGATTGCTTGTTCCGAAGAATATTCATGTAAATTAGAATTAAACTATTTTTAGCAACAATACTGTGATTATTAAATCATGTTAAAACTATACATTAACAAAAAATTGTCAATTCAGCGTTAGCAAATTATGCTTATGCAATATTAATTCTTGATTATTTCAATAAATATTACAATTGGTTTTAATTTTTGAATTAAAAAATTTTCCCTCTGTCTAATTTCACATAACTATTATCCCGGTCCCAAGTGTGTGAAAATATACAGGTCTGACTGTATGATTTTAAACATTAATAAATGTCATTACTCTATATTTTGTACTCTAGCTTAAAGTTAAGTAAGACTTCACGCTGACCCCTAAGGTTACAATTTGAAAATTTAACAATGTAAAATTATTTTTGGCTAATTTTATATCACTAAAAAAGCATTACTGTATCATTCAAAAGAGAATTGAACATGCACCTCAATGGGGAACTATACCACATCACAGGCCTTACAATTTAACTAAGTATAAATATATTGATGTTGCATTTGTAGATGTACTAAAAACTCAATCAATAATAATAAATAGCGTGACTTATACATGACGTAATGTCATTTTTCCTATTGTCTTCCTACTTTTATCTTAATTGACTTATACATTTATATAAGGATATTACTCAACATGTACTCAACAGAAAATGCAAAAATGCAGATTAAAAGTTAGCTCATATTAAAGCGTATTTAACATTTGAAAAGTTTATCGTAATTGAGGGGTATATGAAGTAATGTCCATCTCATATAATCCGTACTCTGAGAAAAACCCAATTGAATAATACGTCATCTACTAAATAGGTCTGCACTGATGGAGGGAAGGGGAGTGGTTAGTCAAAAGAATACAAACTCATATTCTTCTATATGTTTAAAATTAGATCACGTATGAAAATATTTATTTAAGGGAGGAGGGTCTAAGAATGGTTATTTTTGTGTGTACTAAATAGATAAGCTGAGATTAATTAACATGTGCACTAGGAGTATATCAGTTTGCACTGATTCACAATTCTCTTATATTTAAAAAAAATAGAAAACTTAACTACAAGATATTTCCTATTGCACATGCAGTATATTGATATTTTAAAAACTATTAGATTACATTTTGATATGTTTGAAAGTTTTGATGATTTCTTGCTTTCAATCAATTCTTGGATTTTACGCAAAACTGACATTCGATGTTCTCTTGTCTGTAGACAATTGTCTTCACAGATGAGACACAGATCCAAATCAGACTCATTTGCGGCCAAACCTGTTATCGTTGAGCCGACTATTAAGACATCAATTAATTGCAATTCACTTCTTATTAAAACCAATAAATCATTTCTTAATTGTATTTTTCGTTTCAATACATCTGTTGTTTGGCTTTTGTTTACATAAAAATCAATCATTTCTTTGGACAATAAGTTGTCACCAATTATTCCGATGTCACACATATTCTTCATATTCTTCTTTTGATTGTTTAATACATTTTCTAATAATTTCTCAAAATTTAAGTTCATTTTAATAGTTATTAAAATAAAAGTTTGTTTTAAACGAAATAAAGAAATGAAGTAATGATTTAATGAAAACTAATGTTAATATCGATATTAATATGAACTGAATGTGAGAATGAGTTGAGATAACTGAGAGTTGAAAACAAGTGAAACACAATTCAAATGTTTATCCCCTTTTTGAGTCTTATGAATGTTATGAATCACTATATCATAAAAAGTTTATATAAATAAGAGCTGAGCTCTCACTCAAACTTCATTATAGAGTGAAAGCTTTCACTCAACACTTCAATCAAATTATCAAAATTTAGAGCCAATTATTTTTTATAATTTAATTATGAATTTATTTTTATTATTAAATTTAGAGTTAATTTTCATAACGTTTTTATTATTTAATAATTGCTTTAATTGTGATAATAGTTTAGAAGACAATAATGACTACAATGGCCTCAAATCAGAGGAAGATTTGGGTATTAATTACAGTATAATGTGATTCACTCTTTACTAATAATAATATTTATTTATTTTTTAATTTTGTATTCAAAGCAAACTTCAAACACAGTTTTGATTCAATAGCTGAAGAATTCTTGAATTCACTAAAAATTGCGCATAAATTAGATCCAAATGAAGAATCAAATGAAGAATCAAATGAAGAGTCAAATGAAGAATCAAATCGTGAGAAACGGTCTCTCAAACAGTCGAATGGTTTCTCTGATAAGGTTTTAATCATTTATTTAATTATTTAATAGAAATGAAATGTTTTAATCAATGTTTTGCTGATGAATAGAGTGTCCATCGCTTGAGAGGAATGATTCCATTGTTCGCGACCTGTTCTCTACCGCTTGACTTCACGACAGTTGACTTTTATGGAGAAAAGTATGGAATCTGTGTTTCAAAGAGTTCTCCTTTAAGTGCTGCCAAAGTAAGTGTGGGTCCGATCACAAGAAACGGTTGGAAACCGAACACAATCTCTTGGACTGTAAAAGAGCCGCAAAATGTGGTGACATTTGTGGACTCAGACAAAGACACGAAAGAAAGCAATCTCTATGTTCTTATAGCAGACTCTGGTAGTCGTGACGGCACAGATGTGGTCGTTATCAACAAACATAATGAGATAATAAATAAAGAACAGCACACAGTTAACAGTCGATACCCGACTGCGATCGCTGTTTGGAAGTCACGAACAGATAATACGCATCATTTGGCAATCGCTAACTCTCATGGAACAGATCCCACACAAAGCTATAAATCTGAGACATTTACGTATAACTGGATGGGAACCTATTTTGATAAGTACTCATCAATGACCACATTCTTTGTCAAAGACATTTGCGCTTTCAATATACACAGCAATGAATTCCTAGCGATCGCTAACTTCAAAGCAGGTCCTAATATAATACAAGTGGACTCAGAAATATTTAAATTAGATATCGATAGAAAGAAATGGCGAACATTCCAACGCATTCGCACTTTCGGAGCCGTCGACTGGGAGTTCTTTACGTTTGGTTCCGATAAAAATCGCGAGTACTTTCTCGCAGTGGCCAATCATTTCGATACAAGTCATGGTCGCACTGTCTTCGAAGTGAATTCCGTTATCTATAAGTTCTCTGACGACAAGTTCGTTCCGTTTCAGTGTTTGCCAACAGTGGGCGCGACACAGATTAAGACCTTTAAGGGCAGAAATGGAGAGTTTGTGTTAGCGGTCTCTAACATGCATCAAGCCGTACATCTCTATCAATACAATGGTTGGCATTTTGTTGAGACTAACGTTCAGTACACTAGCGGTGTTATGAGTCCAGGAGTAGTATCTCTTCATTTTGATTATTTGCCATCCGAGAGATCGGATGTACTCTTCGTAAGCAATCCGACTCATCCTTCAGGACATGTGTTTAAAATGGATTTCGTTAAGGAGAATCCACTCGGAGAATGGCATAACCGAAGCCTCAATTGGTGCAAAGCTACCGGTGAAGAGGTGGCGCGTTTTGGTGCAAACAATTTGATGTCTCAGCTCAAACATGTCTTCTTTGTCGACCAAATAGAACCCATTTTTATTAACGATGACTTGATTGTAGACGATGTCATAACAGACACATTATCGACACCTCTCTTGTTAGACGAATCAAATGGAGACGAATTGAGTCATAAACTGATCGATGAGTTGATTAAATTGGATCAAGAGATCGATGCCGTCGAGCAAAAGATGGCACAAATCATAGACTTATTGACATATGCATTGCGAACTAAAGGAGAACAAGTAGTGACCGCTCCCTATACTTTCAATTCAGTTGACTTCCAGTGTAGACCAGAAGATGAATGTCATGTCAAGGAAGTCAACACTCAATTCCTTAATAACGATAATATTGTCAATTTAGCGGATGATATATTGCCCCTAAATATTAATCATGAAATTCATAATTCAATGCATTTCGAGAGTCTTCGCGTCGATAACGATGTGATACTTAATGGTTTGATAAATGGAATTAATACGAGTCATATTGTGACACGACATGGAAGTCATGATATAATTGGCAGAAAAACTTTCACACAAACCGTTAATGCAAATGAAGTAATTGTTGCGAATCATATTAATGACAAAATTATCACTCCGTCCACTGTTTTCTTAACGAATCGCAACCAAGTTATCAATAATACCATTAAATTTGTTGATAACATTGAAATCCCTAATTTACAAGCGAACGGACCTATAAATGGCATTAATATCCATACGTTTTATAACGAACTCGTCACTAAAGATACCGATCATATAATAAGTGGAGAAAAACGCTTTAACGAGTTAGAGATGAATGATCTGCATATGAGACCCGGCGCTACTATTGACGGCGTCGACATTATAAAGCTTTGGAACGACGTGTTATGGACTTATGGTGACCAGAATATAGTGGCGCCAATCAATTTGACGGATATTATAATCGATAAAAATCTATTTGTTGACGGATTAATAAATGGTTTACGAATTCCTAATGATATTCTTCTGACGAATCAAAATTCAATCATAACTGGAACCAAACGTTTTTTAACTGATGTCAAAATGGAAAACATATCGATCTCTCATTCGATTAATGGCATCGGTTTAGTGGGAAGTAATCCTCAATGGAATAATCAGTTGGATCTTATCGTCAAATCTAAAATACAACCAATATTTGGTACAAAAGTTTTTAATCAAATCCACTTAAGAGGTCATAGTTTAGTCGCTGGAACTGTTGATGGCGTCAAGTTATCTGAGCTGAAACGTACTCTTTTATATCGGAATAGTTCTCATAATTTTGATAACTTAGAGATCACTGGAAACGCATATTTTAATGGAGGTTTGAATGTTAGGGCTGGCATTTCTGGTTTCAAAATAGAAGATCTCTATCATAAAACGTTGAAGTTGAATGACTCTCATATTCCTTCGTTTCCACACTTGCAACTCAATGTCGCGAACGTTAATTCACTCAATTGTTACTCAATTAATGGGCTAAATATCGGTTTGTTTTATATTCAATTAATTTAAATAAAACTCTAATTAAAACAAAGTTATGTACTCATAGGCATTGACTTAATGACTAAACAAACGCCTCAATTAATTACTGGACAAAAAACTTTTCTCAACGGCATTAAAATGGACGAAGATTTTAGCGTCAAATCGATTAATGGAATTGGTTTTGATTTTGTAAACGACACTCTTATGCATGAAAGCGATCAATATATTAGTGGAGAGAAAGTATTTGCCGGAGACTTATGGGTCAATCATTTGATTGTCAATAATATTAACAACATTTCAATGAATGATATCGTACTTCTCAATAGAGATGAGATGATAACAGCGCCAAAAGTTTTTAGAGACGTTAAAGTTTTAAGTGATGTTTATGTAAAGAGTTTGGAGACTCCAGTTATAAATGGAATTCATATGAGAGAACTTTATGACAATAGTCTGCAATTCGAAAAGCCTCAGATAGTCTCCGGTCGACTCAATTTCGAGTCTATTTTGATTCCTAACCGCACTAACTTTGAAACAAAATCTGTTAATGGTATTAATTTGCGTCAACTCATGTCTGATGCAGTGCTAGTAGATGTTCCGCAAACTATTTTTGGCCCAAAAACATTTGTGTCTCCGGTAACTATTGATCACTTGAAGTTCTCAAATAATTTTGATAATGTGACCGATTGGGACATTAGACACAATTGGATGCTACAGGACATCAGTCAAACCGTTTACGGAGACATTGTTTTCGATCACAGCGTTAGAGTCAACGAAAACATATTGATGAAGAACCCGATCATAAATAATGTTAATTTGCATTTTCTTAACAATAATACAGTTAAAGTAGACGAACCCACTCTAATCCAAGGACCCATTCATTTCTCAGGACCTCTCCATTCAAGTGGTACTTAATTTTCAGTATAATATACAGTTATGCTATTAATCCATATAACAGTTAAATCTAAGATTTGTTATAAATATTTCAATCTTCAGGTCATATTCAACTAATTGGTCGAATACAAGGAATAGATTTAGATAAAGAAGCGATTACTCTGAGTGGTAATCATCGAATCAATGGTCACATTCATTTCGGTAAAGGTTTTGAAGTGGATGAACACCTTTTTGTCAATGGAACTATTGATGGGGTTATTGTTGAAGAATTATGTCGTTATACAGTTCGCAAAAGTATTAGTCAAGTGATTACAGGACCGACTCGTGTTTCGGGAAACCTCTTATTTAAGGGTCCGGTGACTGTTGGGTCAGGAATTAATGGCATTAATATCGAAGGTTTTTATAAGAGTGTTGTTAAAGTTGATGAACCGGCAAATATCAGAGGCATTAAGAAGTTCAAAAATGTTATTCTTGAGGGACCTGTTGTTGTGAAGGGATCTATTGCTGGCATAGATATCGACCAGTTATTCAACCAATATATGAGTCTAACTCGTGATCAAATCGTGAATTCGAGAATAGTATTCATGAATGACTTGACTATTAATAAAAATCTTATAGTAAACGGCACTTTGAATACACAAAATGGTTTAATCAATGGAATAAATTTGCCTCAATTGGACGCCACTGTCTTGAAAACATACGGAAATCAGTTAATAAGCGGGGAATTCACTTTTGAAGACAATGTTCACTTCGGACAAGAATTAAATATACTTAACCACAGAATAAATAACATTAATTTGAATAAAGACATAATGATTAAGGGAAGAAATAATATGATAACAGTCCCAAAAATATTTTCTCAAAATTTAAATGTGAACAACAATTTGGATATAACTAATGGGAAAACTATTGGTGGCGTCGATATCTCAGAAATGGCTAAATATGCTGTCATGAAAACTGATGGAAAATTCAATATTTTTGGTCACAAACACTTCGATAGTTTAGAAGTCGAGCATTTGCGCGTTGGGCTCATCAATGGTGTTGAGATGTCTGATAGAAACTTACTTTTAAATTATGGAAATCAGCAAATCATTGGAAATAAAATATTCAATAATCACTTGACTGTAAATTCAGAGATAAATGCGAACAGAATTAATGGCATAAATATTCCACAATTATCTCAAAGACTTGTACTGAAAGGTTATAACAATTCGATTAACTCTATGAAGACATTCATTTCTCCGCTAACTGTTCACAATGTGCGCGCTTTTGGAAAAGTGGACGGAATTGATGTCAATGAACTCAATTACTTTATAGGACTTCCCGTAGACTTATTTGACTTGAGATTAGGACTAGCGGTTGAGGATCAGAAGATTGAAGCGCTTCAGAGAGCTTTAGGACAACAGGTAATCGATTTGGCGTATTATGATTTGGTGTTATCTCTACCTTCAGGTCCAGCACTTCTCGCTTATCATGAACTCCACAGCAATTCTGAGCACTTATTTATTTCTGGCCATCATTTAGATAATGGCTGTCAAGAAATTTTGGTTTATGAACACTCAAACCGTTTATCAAACAATAACTTTAATTTAATCTCAAAATTATATGCCATTGACGTCACTTCTATGGTGACATTCACTCTCTCAGGTCAACGATTTTTAGTGGTTTCGAATTCAAGGAAAGGTCCAATTCCTAAATGCCTTAAACAGAATCCATCGACTCGTGTATCGCAGTATGGAAGCGGTCCGTCTATTAGTCAGGTTTTCCTATTGAATGTACGGCAAAATAAATACCAACAAATCGCTAACATTCTGACCGAAACAGTATTTGATATGAAAGTAATTCAAGACGAATATATTACACCGTGTATTGTCTTTGCAATACCTGTGGCTAATGGTGTTTTGGGTCATTCACTTGTTATTTGTATGGATAATAACCACAATTTTAGAATTAGAGAAACACTTCCTCTCTCAGGAATAGATGAGGTATTAATATAAATGAATTTTTAATGTTTCTAATTGTTTGCCTATTATATAGATCTCAATATTAAGAAGTTCGACATTCAATACAACATTACTCGCGAGCACTAATTCTTGGCAAACAAATAATTGGTTCTCTGAAATTATAATACATCATTGGTCACCACAATTGGGACATTTTGATCACTCGATTCAAACCATTCCAATCTTGAATCCTTCTGCCATTCACTTTGTTGAGAGTCCTCGAGATTTATCTGCATTTCTGTTCGCCTCAGAAAAGAAGACTTCTCTGACTCACAAACCATTAATCAGAATCTTTAGATATAATCACAAACAAGTCGTCTCTTTCATTGAAGTCCAACAAATCAAAGATTCTGAGGTCTTATCAATTGCTTCAACGCTTTCTGATGACAAACATCTATTTGTTTTTATGCTAATGAAAGAAAGAATAGATTTGTACCGATTGAAGGGTTCTTCAGGTTTCGTAAAAGTGGATCAAATCGCTGCTCAAAACGCGAACAGTTTTATAGTTTTTAATAATTACGGCATAACTGGTAGACCTGATGGACATTTCATTAGTATTGCATTTGATAAGGGATGCGATACAAGACACAAATACATGTGTAGACAAGAAAATGATATTTTAAAATCTAAAATTATTGGAAAATTACCGCTTCATTAAGTTATACAATAGACTCACTTATAATTATGTTTATACTGTATATCAGTAACAATTACTTTATTTTATAAATTAATTTAAATCTATTATTTTGTTAACGAAATTTATACAATTGTTTTCAAATAAAAATTATACTAAACTTTTATTTTATTAAAACTTGTTTTAAAAAATGCTTATTTATATGAATTCATGAGTTTGCAAAAAGTAATCATAAGTGAAGGCTTTCCCCCAACTAACTTATTAGTAATTTAATGAAATACTCATTTCTTATTCTTTTATCTCATAATATAATTGATATTAATTATTAATAAGCTTTCTATTAGATTGAACTCAGATATTGATCACTTGTAAGTTATTATGTCATTCATTGAATCATTTTTCAAATCTAAAACCAAAGCTTATAATTTTGATCAATATATTCGAAGAATTAATAACTGAATACTAATTAAAACTTTTTTTATTAATACTTTAATATTTTTGATAACGCCCTAAGTTTCACATTTTAAGCCATCATTGAGTTTGCGATAATTTATTAAATATACTGTATTTACAAGTATTGTAACTTATTTTAGTACTAAAATAGTGATACAGATATCAGGTATTAAAATAACTATATTTAATATGATTAATACAGAGTATAAGGCTTAAGAATTCGACATAATTTGATGATTGGAATAAATAATATACCGTAATAACCGATTATTTGAACCGAAATGTTTTTCTCAAATTCTTAATATAACAGATTTAGAAACCTTTGAAAGTTTATTTCATTTTAAAAATGATAGTATTAATAAATAATCGTTTCTTCAAATTAAAATTATAGTAAAATAAGTATTTTCGTCGAATTAATAATCGATTTTTTAGTCAATGATTTATAAAAAAAAGACGAATGAGAGAACAGAAAATGATTACTTCCGTAAATCCAAGACAAACACCTGTAAAATGAGTTTAAAAAAATTTATTGAATGAACGAAAGGAATGTCAATCAATTACCGATCCATCAGAAGCAGAAGCGCCCACTTTGTCTCCTCTGGCATTCCAACAAACTTCGAATATACCACCGGTTCCCTTATATGAATGAACTAATTGTCCGCTTTGTGTGGACCAAATGTGAACGCATTTATCAAAACTGCCCGAAGCGAGGAATCGTCCGTCAGGACTAAACGCAACCGAATAAACAGGTTCTGAATGACGTGTAAGCGTATAAATACACGTTCCCCTCTCTACTTCCCACAAACGCACGGTTGAGTCGAACGAAGCAGACGCTAATATCAGCGATAGATTCGGGTTATGAGTGTTCGGACCGGTCGGCGACCACTTGATTGTGTAGATTTCCTTTTGATGCGCCTGCAAGTCATGCACACATAAGTCCTGTTTCATTGACCATATCTTCAGAGTCATGTCATCAGAACACGAGGCAAGAAGACTGCCTGACGGACACCATTTGATGGCATTCACTTCATTTGAATGTCCCGTAAATGTTTTGATTGGCTTTTCGGCGCCTAATTTGCAAACATGAATGCATTGATCTGTTGAACACGAGGCGAACGACACGTTTGTCTGAAACATATTTCATAAACATTAAAACAAATGAAATTACCATAAAATAGATTAATTACCTGCCAATCGACGTCCAAAGCAGGCGCGCAGTGAAAGGCGAACTGTTTAGAAACAACACATTTAATAATAAATAGTTCATTAAAAAGGTTAGTATTAAAAAATGATTACCTGTTGAGTACACTGTCCTGTGGATGCGTCCCATATGATAGTCTGCAAAACCATTTATAAGCTCTTATGAGAAATGCTATTCTATTATCATTGAATGGTTAAGAAATTTACGGTTTTGTCGACTCCAGCGCTCAAAATATAGTTTCCCTTTTTATTCCATTTAAGCGCAAAAATAGGTCCCTTATGTTGTCCTAAAGTAGAGGCCAGTCTTCCATCTGTGGTCCAAATACGAGCAAAACCATCATAACTACCGGTCGCCAAAAGAGTTCCGTCGGAGTTCCAGTCCAGAGAAGTGACGTCTTTATTGGACGGAACTTCAGTACCACTTAAAGTGAGAAAATATTTATAAATTATAATAAAATTAAAAATAATTTCAAAACTGAATATAACTTTAATACCCTTTTTGTATGCAATGCCTTAAAACCAATTGTTGTGTAGTTTGTGTCGATTCACTCATATTCCATATTCTGGCGGTAGAGTCGCCCGAACCAGAGGCCAACAGATCAGAGGCCGGATTCCAGGCGCAGATGAAAACTTCGCTTTCATGTCCTCGAAGAACAGTCGCTCTCGAAGACGGGATCTCTATATTGCTATTGTTGTTGTCCTGCATTTGAGACACATTTGCGACCGCACTGACAGAGGATTGCGTAGAAGTGGTGGGAGCTGTGGTCACATTAGTGTTAGTGGTATTGGGATTGCTCTCATCCATAGGTTTACTGGAGTTGTTGTTGTCTTCCATTAAAGTGATTTCATTCTTATTATCACTGTTTGAAGCGTTGGTGCGATTGCTGTCTCTTTGTCTTGTGATCACGACATCAGGCATTACAGCGTCGATCAGTGACAGCGATTCGATGTTGCGTTCGGTGCCGTCCTCTCCGATACTGATCTCGGCCTCTGTGAACTGAAGACCCTTCTGAATGATGGACAGCAGCGCCGCCGGAGGGACGAGACCTCCGTTGATGTTTGACTGAGCGATGTGTGACTCGACCCCGAACGTGAACGCCGAGTGACTGAAACCCGACTCTTGTAAATACCGGTAAACCAAAAAATTCACCTTAAATTCAAAAATAATTATCTTTAATATTAGTTTTAGTTTATTATTTGTTTTTGTTATTTATTTGTTTTCATACCTCGTCTGAAGAAAAACTCATTGTTTTGATTGTTATTTGATTTTCAAATGTTTTGTTTTCAGTTTTCAGTCATTGATTGATTTGCTTTTGATGAACCACTTCCAACAGATGTCACTTTCGATCACTTATTAAACAACCACTGCTTCCATAGAAATATGAGTCCATCAGATGCTGACACCTTATGTCTGATACTTTAAATACAATTTTATTTATATTTAGCTAAAGTAGTGTTGTTTCGCTTACCAAATTTTGATTTATCTGACTAAGTCTTACTCTTAAGCAAAATTTTTTTAATTTGTCTGACTTAATCTTAGTCTTAAATAAGATTTTTTCTATTTGTCTGACTTACTCTTATTCTTAAATAAAATTTTTTCTAATTGTCTGACTTAGTCTTAGTCTTAAGCGAATTAGTCATTGATTAAGTGCAGGATAGGGTAATTTTTTACAAGCATATACTTAAATTTAGAATTTTGAAAATGGTATTGACAGTGTTTTTCAGCTCGTATAATGTTTTACTTTTTGTTGTTTATGTTGCTACTACAATTCACTTAAGCTTTACTTTGTCTGATTTAGGCTTAATTTAAACTTTTCTATTTGTCTGACTTATTCTTAGTCTTAAGAAAAAATTTTCTATTTGTCTGACTTAGTCTTAGTCTTATTTTAAATATTTGAATTTGTCTGACTTAGACTTAGTCTTAAGACAAATTATTTTATGTTTTTTTAATTGACTTAGTCTTAGTCTTAAGCTAAGCGAAACATCACTAAGCTAAAGTCACAAAATATATTGTTTTATTGCCTTTAAAAAGCGCTTAAGCCCTATGCTATGGGAAATCCTCTTATAAAGGGCGTAAGTTAGACGCGAAGGTTTTCTAAAAATTTTACTCAAAAGCTGAATAGGAGTTTAACATTAGTAATGTTATAGCATAGGAAAGGTTTTTATTATGATTACATACAATAAAAAAATATTTAGAAACTTTTTATGTTTAATTGAAATGGTGTGTAATACCATTTGCAATGATTAAACTTTAATTTTACAATACATTACATTGACATACGTCAAAAAATAATTGAAAAAATTACATAAATAATTAAAAGTGACTCCAATTTGAATTTTGCTCTTTAATGCTGTTGTAATAGAGTTCAATACATTTTATTTAAATGCAAGCATTTTATGACTATAATTAAGAAAACTATGAAGACCTATGTATATACACAATCACAATCAAATGTTTTTGTAAGTTTGTTAAAAGTTTTTAATTTTTAATTAAAATTAATTCTATATTAATCTGAATTTTTCATATAATTTAACTTTTTTTTTACTCCTAAAATGTTTGTCAAATGCCTAAACAGCTCTTTCATCTATGAATAGATGGTCTGCAAACAGATATTATTTTAAGTTTTTTAATTTAATTTTAGATTCAGAATAAGCATTAGTTTGAAATATGTTTAAACTCAATCGTTTACTTTCAATTGGTTTTAATTTAAAGGAATCTAAACTTTTACTTTAGATTAGGAATTGATTGCCATTCACTTAATCAATAAATACCTATAAAATTATATATAAGTTTATATTTGAAATCACTTTAAGCAAAAGTAAAAGTAAAAAATCGAAATAAAGTTTTTTATTCGAATTTTAATTTATTTTTATTTTTATTTCGTTTAAACAAAACATTAAAATTCATCAAATCTAAGGAGCAATCAAAGGGACTGCAGGTTTACTTTCTTTAGACTCGGAATAAGGTTGCGCTGGAATCACCTCTTCTTTAGGTTCAACAATATTGACGTGATCGGGAAGAGGGAGTTTTGGTCCTTTCTTTCCGGTCAGATCCCACGGAAGCATAATTTTAACCTAAAAATGACAAAACATTACAATTAAAACATAAAACAAAGGAATAAAAGAGAGATTAATGCAAACCTTAATTCCGAGCACTCCCTGTCTGAGGAGGACATGTCTGACGGCAGTGTCCACGTAGTCATTGGTTGGTTCTCCGGAGTGAATCATCCAGCCGTCCACGAACTTCATGCTCTTAGCCCTCTGACCCCTCAACTTGCCGCTGACCACTACTTCACACCCTTTAGCGCCCGACTCCATAATGAATCTCAAGACTCCATAACAGGCCCGACGGACTGCCAGACCTCCGATCAGTTTATAACGAAGTGATTCGCACTGAGCGATAGCACAAAGACCTCTGTCCGACACCTTCTCCGCGTACATCTGATTAAAGGTGAGGTTCAGTTATCAAGTTATGAAGTTATGGCTAACTATACACTCAATAGTACCTCAACTGTGCCCTCTTGAAAGTTGAACCTCTTCTGCACCACAGAAGTCAACTCTCGAATACGTCTCCCCTTCTCTCCCAGCACTGATTGTGTTCTTGTGGCCAATATTATGATCTCAGTTCTGGTCGGACTCATCCTCACCTCAACACCGCTATACCCGTCTTCGGCCAACTCTCTCCGCAGAAATTCATCCAATTCTGCTTTGAATATACCATCGCTTACGAACTGTTAATACAATTCATCATAATTTGTAATTATTTTGTTATTAATTAATTAAAAGTCAATTACTTTACGCTTTTTTGAAATTGCTTTCGCCATGACTTCAATCGGAAAAGGAAGACAACAGACCTCTTCTCAAACACGTGGCTCTCGTTATTGTCGTCACATAAATGACGTCTTTTTTATTTTTCAGCAAATATCAGCTTTTTATCATATTTGGTACTTTTTGAATTATATTAATTGGTAAAAACATTGTACTAAAAGGCACCAAAACTTTTCACATCAAATAATGTATTTTCAATACAACCCAAATCAGCAAAACTTTTATAAAGTTCATTAATAAGAATTTAATTTAAACTAATTTAATAGAATTATAGCCACTGATACACACATAGAGCCCTACATATAATACTATGAAATCATTTAATTTTGATAGAGTACTGTTTTTTTGTCAAAAGGTCAAAGGCATAGGTTTTAAAAGTTTTAAAAATGCAAAATACTGCCCGTCTGCAGACAACTGACCCTAACCTTAACTTATTTGGCTTTAGTGTTAATTTAATTGTGATTTAAAACATTGAATGATTTTGATGTTTAGATACAAAATATTGACAACATTAATAAAATAAGTAATAATCCCTACTTTTAAATCTGCTTCTATTTTAAAATTAATTGATTCTCAGATCAATTGTTTGCCAGTCTTAGGCTCAGGTTCATTGGGTTCATTAGTTTTAAGTAGTGTTGGTTCCGTTCCTATTCCGTTCTTTTGGGCAATTTTAATGCCGTTCCAGTTCCCGTTCCTGGGACGGAATCAACTCTAGTTTTAAGACAGGCTCAAGTCTAATAAGTAGTGACTGATACTGAGCGCCGCTTGAGCTGAGCTGAAATAGTTTCTATTCAGCATTTTTGTCACCTCTAAAAGTTGATCAATTCCTAGAAATGAGTGACTATATTGATAACTAAAAAACGAAACAATTTGTCTAAAAATACTATTCACTCTTTAATTGGACGTTAAAATTTTTTAATAGAGATTTTGATAAATGAAGTATTTCTTAAAATATTTAAATTTTTTTTATCAGCTCATCAGCTCTGCTCTGAGCCCGCACTGAGATGAGCTCTGACAGACACTACTAATAAGTGTTAATCTTTATGATTAGTTATAAAACAATAGAATTTAATTTGAATAATAGTAATGCGATTTATAAATTTGAATTTTTAATAATTTTATGGAATAATAAGATTACAATTTATTGAGCACTTCAATAGATTGAATACTGTATACAATTATCAATTATTCAATGATTCAGTAAAGTTTGCATCAATTGTTTATTACATTTAAATGTTTTGTTAAATTTATTGCATTAAAAACCTGAAAACTTTATTACTGATAATCATAACTTCATTTCTTTAGCTTTTGCTAAACTTTTTCTTAAAACTCTAAACGGAATAAACAGTAAAATTCAAAAACATAGTCAAATATAAGTTATAATACAAGAAAACATTTAAATTTAATATTCATTATAAAACAATTAAAAACTAATAAACAAAATAATATAACTTTTTAAAATCAAAAAACAAAACGAATCAATCGTTTGAATCAAATCCGAATAAACTCGAGAAATGATTCCTTATCTCAAAATGTTTTACTGATTAAAATAAACTAAAATAAAAAATATATAATAAAAAATTGTTATGAGGTATGGAAAAACCAAAATCTAGTTTTTCGGTCCAAATAAATTGGAGTCTGTTATAAAACACTATTATCTGAATATACGTACACTTCTACAGGTTTAATATGATATAAGAGTAACTGAAGATAACTATCACAATGCGATCATTTTATATAATGGAATGTTATTTACTGTTCATTAAATATCACGTCCTGAAGGACTTCATCGAAAATGAATTCTAATTTCATGGAAGAATATGTAGACGGAAGTCATGATAACAATTCAAGTCTAAGTCAATTGATTGCACACACAATTGATGTCAAAAATAAGTGACAAAGGATTGCTTTCAATTCATAATAACACAAATAATTATAACAATTTGCTATTTATCTTATAATGTAATGGAATGAGTAATAATTTAAATTAATTTTAAGCTAACTTTTGAGGAACTTTTTATACATTACTATAAGTGCCGACAAAAGGGATAAATTAAAGTCAAACATCGCTTAAACGAAGTGATTAACTCATTAAATAAATTGATGTCTTGTTCCTTGAAATCAGGCAAAGAATCATCTCATCTCACTTCTCAGTCTAATTAATAATCTGAGCATTTTTATAACTATTTTATTACTTCTATTATTAATTCATATTCATTTGGCAGACTTGACATTAGAGGCTTTATATAATTTTGGCTGACTTTGGTTTATCATATTTTTTCCCATCGGAGATGTTTCTGAATAGAGATCAATATAAAAAATATAAGTTATTTGTTTTGAAACATAAGTAAAATAGTAAATGAGTGACAGTAGTGATACCTTCATTATAAGTAGCTTTAGAAGCTCTAAGAATGCGTCCGCGCTGATCGATCTTCAGTTTTTCAGGCTTAACGAAAATTCCATATTTAGGTTTACACGTGAAATAAACAGTTCCATTGACTGAGCCGTCATTCTTTCCCGTGGGTGCGTCCAACTCGACTCCAACCCAAATGCCTGAAGCAAAATGAGTTCGACCGACATATGCGACGACACCCACCTTTGATTCCGGACTAATTCGAACACTTTCGCCGATAACAAGCCATTCAGGAACCGAAGCCATTAATTGGGAATCACTGATAGCATTGCTATCAGTCCTACTATCATATGAACTAATGCTGTCATTATCGATATCACTCGTACTCTCGACGGTTAATAATGAATGATTAGGCACTTGTGATGAAATGTCACTATATTTGTCTGACTTATGTAAACATGACTTATCAGAACTAATTTTTGAACTATCATTAATAGCTTGCTCTATATTATTATCTTCTAATTTATTTAGTTCGCTATCATTTTTGGCACTTAAGCCGTTAGTCTCTATATTTTTCTGAACTTTCACATTATTTGGCAATTTTTCGATAACAGAAATATCATTATTACTGGCAGTTGTCTCGTCATAACTTGCATTTCCCGAATGCAAAGATATAGAGTCTTCACTCGAAGCCGGTGTACTCGTCAATGCTTGTGAGCCGTAACCGCTCGATAAAACACTTGGAGTTCCCGCTACATTGGGCTTTGTTTGTGCTCCCAATTCCACTAAACTGTCCTGAGTTGTCGACTCTTTCACTTCATTTTTTACTAAAGATTCTGTTTTAGACTCTATTACTATTTGTTCATCTATTATCTCCACATTATTATTGTCTTCTTTCATATTGAAATCATCCTTATCTTTGTGGTTGGTATGCGTTGAGTCTGAATCATGAAAGTTTGATCCGTTCATATCTATAGAGATGTCGTCCACTTCAACAATAACGTTGTTTTCATTATTTTCTTCTGTTTCACTTTCTTCTGATAAGTGTTGGTCTTCTCGAATGGATTGCTCTTCGAGTAATGTCTTCATTGGTTTAACATTTTTTGATGAATGAGGACTTATAACAGCCAGTGGTGAAGCTGTAGAGCAGCAAAAATAAATTGAATCATTGGATTGAATTAACACTGCTTTCACTCTATTAATTGAAAAACGCTCTTATAATAAGACCATTAATTATAAGACTAACAGTATTTTAAGTGATTGAAGCTGTAAAACGTCAAAAAGAATAGAAAAAACAATAACATATTGAAGTCAAGTGAGAGCTAAAGCTAAAGACACAAAAATAAAGCAATTAATGGTCTTAATAGTAAAGAGAAATGAAACAGAAATAGATAAAAACGCAAAGAATATATGACAATATCTCATACTTTTACCAGACGTTTGCCTCAACGCTAGATTCAGATTAAAATTGAGATTCAAGAAATTTGGGCGATTGGCTGCAGTAACGTATAGACAGTTAGAGAGTTAGATATGAGTTAGATATAAGTTATAGATATTACAAATAAGCGTTAATTGGTTTATAATATTAAATAATTGTCAGACTTATGATAAAATACACGAAGAAGTGATACCTGCGGGTGAATTGCGCACAATTGGAGGCAAAGCATCACTCGGTGTGGTAACTTTAGAAGTAGGAGTTGAACTGCTAAGCGGTCTTTGGACATCAGTGCCAGTCGTTTGTGGAGCTGTTGCTGGATTTCCACCTAATAAAGAGTTACCCAATTGTCTAATTCTATCAAATCCTTCATATGCAGTATTTGTAATATAAGACAAATCGAAAGAAGAATCTGATTTCTCGAGTTTAGTAAAACTGCCATTAATTGAAGAGTTAAATAAAGCCATATTCGCCATATTGGGCACACTGGCAGTCTTGCGTATCAACGCTTCCTGACTCGTAGATGTGTTTAATTTTCCTTTTCGGGCCAATAATTCTTTTGCTGCGACCTCTTGTCGGAGTCGATCCAGCGCTAGAATGCTTTCCACAGCAGACACACCTTTAGTATACTTTTCAATATAACTCTCGCCGTCAAAAGTGGTTAAGTCTCCACCAGAAGCCGCCATTAATGCAAGTGTTTCGCGATCTTCCGGGTCTTCACTTGCTTTAGGAATACACGAAACTATTTCATAAGTAACAGCAGTAGCCGTCTGACAGTCAGAACGTCCGATTTTCTTTAACAATCTTTCGGCTAATGACTGCTTTTTATATACATTGATTGAAAGCCTTTTTCTCAATATTAGATCCATTACTGCCGGATGACTGAGACGTACAGAGACTTTAAGAATTAAATATATGCGTTCATTCTGTGGAGTGACACGATTCAGATAAACTGAGTCGTGCATAGAAGAGTCCCAAACGGCTACAGCGCTCACATCCTTCTCGCAATAGCTAACTATTGGTAAATTGAAAAATTGACTTCCATTGTGCTCTTTAGGTAGTATTGAATTACTGCCAGCGATCTCATTCTCTCGAGCACTAGAAATGCTCATATCGTCCGCTAATAATTGAAAATTAAATAATATTGTTATAGTTATCGTTTAAACAAAGTAAATATTAATGAACGCTAAATTTTGCTTATGAATCTATTATTTGTAGTTTTTCTTTTTAACCTTAATTTTGAACAATTTATTGGTATTATAACTATTATAATCAAAAGAGTATATATGTAAAAACTCAACTCAGGAAATATAATATTTTTATGACTGCACTCAATTTTATGCATTACTTTTATCCAAGTTTAATGCTATGAAAGGGCTATTGTTGAGATGACTCAAATTATAAGATGAAAACGAAACTAAATGAAAATTATGAACAATTATGAGGCTTTTCTGCCATTTTCATCAAACCAATAGACCCATTATTACATCTGTAGCTATCATTTTAAGTACTGGCAGAGTACTGTTCAGTAGCGAATGAGCTTATTTTTATTGAATTTGAGCTTGAGCTTCATTTTTTATTACGAACTTATAGCTCATACTGTATACAAGTTGTATAATACAACTTGACCTCACACTAATAATTTGATTTTTATTAACTGTTTTTTGGTTAAATTTATGCAAACTTTATTAAGAATATAGATATCAACGCCTCAACCATTTGAAAGTAGATTTAATTTTTATATTTTAATTATTTTTTTAGTAGGGTTGCACTTTTACGCGTAAAAATCTTTATGAGTGTAAAATTAAGCGTAATTTTATCAAAATATATGTATAATTCCGTAAAAATTGTAAAATTCTATGAAATTTAAAAATTTTATTCTCTTATATGAATAGATTTAAATGTCTATTAATTCAATTTTCATTAATATGTAAATGACTGAAATTTTTTGATTGATAAGTCAGAACAGTTAATAAACGTTTAACGCGTGATTTCAGGAAACGTTTTCTATTTTTGAAAGAATTGTTGAGTGTTTTCGAAAATAATTCTTAAATAGAATTGTAGGTTCGATAATATTTAGCTGAAAGTTGCACAAAGGTTTTGTTTTACGTGCTGTGTTAGGGGTGTCACATTTAATTTCAATTTTAAAGTAGATTTAAATTTGCAGGAAAGCTGAGCCTAAGTGAAAGTTTTGGTACAGAAATTCTGTGCCACAGAATATTGTATAATTGTTTAGGCCTTAACAGTTCAGACCTCACTTGAGCAGGAAGGAATCACAAACGAGAACAATATGAATTACGTGAAAGTAAGTGTTGTCCCAAAAGCTTAATCTAGGAATGACTGCAATTACAATATAAATAAAAACTGCTGATGAAAATAATTGAATAAATTTCGCTAATTTAGAGTCATTAACATTGAATTTTGAGACATTTCTCGTGAGAAATCACAATTGAATTGAGCCAAAAAAACAATTTAATGCATTTGAAACATTAAAGTCAACATAATTTAAGAAAACATGAAATTCTGGTCTTAGAATGAAAGTAGTGCACAATTAATCACTTTGTATTGCAATTACATGGTAAGGCTTCGACTCAATTGTAGACAAGAGATGAGGATAAATGAGCTTTACTTTGAGAAATACTGTTGTATTGCAAAGCTTTTACATTGTTTCAGATTAAGACTATATATTGTATATCAATTAAATAACAAACAGTGCTTTCAGTGTTTTGCGTTTTTGACTAATAAATCAATCCCTAAGTTGAAAAAAATTAGTCGTTTATACAGTACATGTCGTATGCATTACACGAGAATTAGGCTTCTCTACAATGAAACGCAAACAGAATTCTCTGAAAAGATTTGTGCCATAAAATCGATTGATATAACCTAACAATGACTATACTGTACTGTAGAGCCTATACTATTGTGAGTTTTAATAGCTTTTAATTTATTAAAGCATTCAAAGGCAAACTCTTTCACTTGAAGTCAGTGAAGAATTGTTAACTTATTATATAATTATATCAAATGCACTAACAATTCAACTCTAGAGTATATTCAGTATAAGATTGAGAAAAATTAAAGTTTGTTCACTATCTTTATCAGTCAAATGTCAGTAGAGTAGAAAAATCGATAGAAAAAGCTGTAGTTTCAGACAATTAATCATAAACTGCGCTCTAATACTAGTCATTATAGTATTATTTATTAATGAATTTCTTTTAGATTTTGAAAATTCATATTTAGATAAATAACGTTTAACATCAAAACAATTCACTTATAGTCTGATTAAACTTTTGATATATGTTTATATCAAACTTATATTTTTTTAAAAACTATTGACAAATCTGTTGACTTACTGTTGAGATCTAGAAAAATGACTGATATATGGCTTTCCATTCCTGGCGGTGGATCCCAATCAGCGGGCGCACCGGGAATTTCTGAACCTGGAGCGGGACAATTGACAGCATTTCTCTCTTCAGTCAAACTGACCCACTGGTCAATTAAACTCTGTTCTCGTTCGTTATCTTCTTTAGATTTATTTGGTTTGTCGATTAACTTCTTGATCTGATCGTCCAAATACTCTCTTCTGCGGGAAAGAGCTTCTGTCCATTTTTCGCGCAATGTCGTCAAGTCTTCTTCTTGGTAAGAGTCGAGAGGTTTTTGTAATTTAGATCTCACACAAACACATCCGATCGCTAATGATTTTATTGATTCACAAATCACTGGTAATGTTCCCGAATCTTGAACAGGAACTACTTTAACAGCCATTCTTCGCTGTTGTCCTTGTCTTAACTGATATATACCTCCCGTCTCAATATCAGATTTAGGCAACACTTCTACCGGACTATACTCTCCCTGTTCGTTAAGCTCTTGAATCTCAACCCAGAGTTCAATTTTTCGCTTAAGTTCAGCCCAACGGTCAGCGAGAGAGCGACACATCTTAAGCTGCGCGTCGGCGACACCCCATCCAGGCTTTGATGGACCGATACTTGAGACCCGATGTCCCCAAACTTCAATAGAAAGCGCGCCATCAGAGCAATGCTCTAAAAACTCTTCTGTTATTGGAATAGAAAACTCTTTTTGATGATCAAAATGAAAAATTAATTCTTCTTTTTCATCATTAGTATTATTGGTTCGTCTCTTATTAGAGTGATCATTGCTGTCGACATATGAGGGGACGACAGTAGAGTCATGAAAGCCCCACAACGAATACTGACAGAAAACAAAATTTGAAAGAGAGAGTGGAAGTCCGCGCGCAGTCTTAATTGCGACGCGAACTACAACTTGATTTTTGGCTGAAAAGCTTTCACTTTCACTAATAGTATTCTCATTAGCGCTGCACTGACTCATGGTCTCCTGTGAGGCATCAGCTATTCGTTCTCCGATATGACCAGAAATACGCCCAAATTCAATATGCAATCGTCCGGCAACCTCTCCCTGTTGGCTAATGATAGGGACGTGATAGTTAAGGATCACGTCGTGTACTAATACTTCTAAGAATATGTTCGCGACACCTATTAAGTGATGATTCTCTTGCA
>JAUJYT010000269.1:0-22594 GCA_033996565.1 Nanhermannia nana
TATTATCTTCTAGAATTATATTTTAATAGTAATAAAATCTAAAATATTAATACAACTATTAATAAATTTATATAAACCAAGTTTTCAAATATACATTTAAAAGTAAATTTTATTTAATCTAATATTATGATAATTGTAACAACAAATCCATCAAATTTAAGATCATAATTATGTCCAAATCCCAAATTTTACAGAACTACTGCTTTATTTCAAATGACTAGTAATAGTTTGCTGTTATTGAACATTTAGAACCTTTTTAACTGCAAGCACAACATCACTACTTTGTGGCAGTGCATTGATTTCAAGTGATTTTGTGTAAGGCATCGGCACGTCAGCGCCGGCCACGCGAACTACAGGTGCGTCTAAATAATCAAATGCAGGACCTGAAGAGGAAAAGAACACCACAAATACGTGAATAAGTAATATTTGAATAAAAATAATCTCAAAAAACTCACTTTCAATAATTCGCGCGCATATTTCTGCGCCAACACCCGACTGAGGCCAACCGCCTTCTACTGTCACCAAATGGTTGGTTTTCATTACAGATTTAATAATAGTTTCTTCATCTAATGGTCTCAAAGTTCTCAAATTAATGACTTCACATTCAATACCATTGGATGCTAACTCTTTGGCTGCTTCGAGACATGTGCCCACAGATTTCGAATGTGATACTAATGTGATTCTATCACCAGTTCGTTCAATCTTTGCTTTTCCGATGGGCACTAAAAAGTCTTTAGATTTCACGTCATCGCTAACATCAAAAGCTATGCCATACATGAGTTCATTTTCGAGAAATACGACGGGATCCGGATCTCTAATCGCAGACTTGAGTAAACCTCTGGCGTCTTCTGAAGAATAGGGAGAAATCACTTTCAGTCCAGGACAATGACTATACCACGCGCCGAAGCATTGCGAGTGTTGGGCAGCGACACCGGCAGCCGCACCGTTAGGACCACGAAATACTATGGGAACTGCGATCTGTTGGGGTTGGGGTTGGGGTTGGGTTTGGGTTTCATTTATAAAATAATATACTGTATTATATGTTTTAAACGAAAACAGCTATAACTGTATACCTGTCCGGCAGACATGTAGAACGTCTTCGCGGCTGAATTGATGACATGATCGATGGCTTGCATCGAAAAATTAAATGTCATGAACTCACAAATGGGTCTCAAACCAGCCTTAAGTTGCGCAACAATTATATAAATTAATAGAAACTATTGTGCAATGTATTGATGTGATGCATACCATCGCAGCCCCGACTGCAATACCAGCGAAACCAATTTCAGTGATAGGAGTGTCGATCACTCGTTTGTCCCCATATTTCTTCCACAAACCTCTGCTTACTTTATACGCGCCGTCATATTGCGCCACTTCTTCGCCTAATATAAGCACCGATTGGTCTCTTTCCATCTCTTCATCCATCGCAGAGTTAAGAGCGTCTCTCACTGTGAGCTGTGGCACATATTTGCAAATTAGTAATTATTACTTACAAACAAATTCAATTCAATGCAAAACCTGTGCTCTTAATAGATTAGAAGTTGAAATATTCCTATTATTTCGCATTAATTTATTTATAATTGAAGTTGTATTTGATTTGCGACAAAACATTTTGACCAACATTTCGATTATTAATACAATTGGTTTCGCTTTTTAAATAACTTTCAATTAATTAAAATATATTATGATTTTATTTATTTATTGTTTTATTTGTTTATTATGTAATTTAATTCACTATTTTTAGATTCAATGAAGTGTTTGAACATTAGTTTAATTTGAGGTAATTTAGCAAAAATATGAGTAAAAAGTGGTCATATTTAGTAAAAATGATAATTTTTGATAATATTTTAAGATTCAATTTATCATTAAAACACTTATTTCACGTTTAAAGCGCATGTCTTCAGTACTGTTAAGGAATTGCCACAAATTATATAACGCAAAAAGGGGTGGACAGGGGTTTCACTGTGTATCAGACTCTGTATACCTATACTTGAGTTAGTGGTGAGTCTGGCGGACCTCTGTGGTGAACTTGTGTTAGTTTTACAGTATATGCAAAGGGAATAAGAACTTATATTAATTTAGAAAATACAACAATTGTATTAAATAATGTGCAACAGATCATACTTTTGCGAACCAAACCCAACTATAATCCAATGTTGAGAACCAAACCGACACAAACCCAAATGTTTTTATCAAAACCAAATCCGAAGCAAACCAATAAGTATTGCACCACAAACATGTATAATCCATTTCTCCAAAGATTGAGCCAAAATTAATACAATTTATGATCAATTCATGGAGTTCTTTCTGTTACTTTTTCAAAAATTTTTCAAAGAAATATTTTAAGACATTGTTCGCAAAAAAAGAGAACCAAATAAAAACCAAATCGTTCTCAGGTCTGAACATAAAACACGAACCAAACTATGAATTTTTTGCCAGAATTGAAACCAGAACCAAGCCAAAGATGTTCCTAATTTGGAACCCAACCCATACCAAACCGAACTGGGCCAAACCCAACAGAACCAATCGCAACATTAGTATCAAATGGTAATCCGTTTACATTAATTCAATAAAAAATAGCTGTATATTCCAAAAAAGTCTATAAGTATTCTAAAGATTTCTGTTTTTTAGTTTTCATTTTGTGTGAGACCTGACTTCGTGACAACTAATGTTGCCATAGGCTTAGGCTGAGCCTGGGCTAACCTAGGCAACAGGCCCAGCTAGAAGAGCATTTGAGAATCTTGGCTGAGTCTTAGGCTAAGTTAACGAGCCTGAAGAACCTGCAGACAAATTTACTTAAAATCACCATAACTTTATATTTTGCTCGCTGTGTTTGAGTTTCTTATTTCGTATTGTTTTTTGAATAATAAAACCCTTTTGATATTTTTAAGTATATTATTTTTGGTTTTCAAAATTTAGAGGCTCAGGCTCTAGGTTTTGAACTGAAGCTTAAGTTTGCCGAGCCTTTGGACATCATTATTGATAACCGCATGAAAATATGATGAGAATAGCAAATGGTCTGTCGTGCGGGTCTGTCGTGCGGGTCTGTCGTGCGGGTCTGTCGTGCGGGTCTGTTGTGCGGGTCTATCGTGTGGATCTGTCGTGCGGGTCTAAATACTAAAAATTCTAACTTATTTTTTAGGTCTGTATTTTAATAAAACATTTCATACAATTTACTATAACAATCATTTTTAGCAAATTTTATATAATTATCAAAATTTTTGATAAACAAATTTATCTTCCAATTAAAATGAGAATAATTTGAAATCCTTTGGAACCTTTGGATCTCCTCCATAGCCATCCCTCTGAGTACGCGCGTGAACAGACCTCTCGATGCGTATGTTGCGTGAGAGTGTTGGCAGTCGTTCACATCATATATATCTCGCAGTCAGACAAACAATTTTCTAATTTAGTTGCCAAATATCTACCATTTAATCGCTATTAACACAAAAAACTTTTAATATTTGTGCGGACTGAAAGTTATTTAACTTATAATTTATGAATGAATTAGAAAAAATAGTATTAATGTTCGCGAGATGTCTCTCAAAATAGCTAAAAATAGTGCCGAATGTAACCTTTCATACTTCGGTGACCTTCACTTACTTCCCATTCCGTTGAATAATACCTGTATTCCTCCGAACGTGTCCTCTCTTTCAATATTAATATTTAAACAATTGGTTTAATTATAATTAATAACAACTGATGGCTATTGAAAAGAAAGGTAATAAAGACTGAAGAGTTGACTGCATTGGAAAATATGGATTAATTATATTATAAATAAATATAATATTGATGTACATTATAATGGGTTATAAGTTAATATATAATAAGATTGCAATTCATTTGATTGACTCATAATTATCTCATTTATGACGAACAGAGGCCTATAGCGTAGAGTACGGTTCACTCAAATACTATGGCTTGTGTGGCTTCGGAGGTATACTGAGCTGTGGCATAACGCACACGGCTCTGACGCCATTAGATCTGGTCAAGTGTCGGATTCAAGTGAATCCCGCAAAATATAAGGGAATTTTCAATGGCTTTGGAGTCACCGTAAAAGAAGACGGCTTTAGAGGTTTGGGCAGAGGATGGGCTCCGACTGCAATCGGATATTCGCTGCAAGGCTTAGGAAAGTTTGGTTTTTATGAGTTATTTAAGATAGTTTACAGTGATCTTCTTGGCGATGAGATCTCATATCAATGGCGAACATCACTATATTTGGCGGCTTCGGCTTCGGCCGAATTTTTTGCTGACATTGCTTTGTGTCCTTTGGAGGCCTGTAAAGTACGCATTCAGACCCAACCCGGATGTTCTCCATATCTCCGAAAAGTCGCGCCAATGATTATGAGAGAAGAAGGACTTAAGGGTTTTTATAAAGGAATTTCACCGCTCTGGATGAGACAAATCCCGTACACAATGATGAAGTTTGCCTGCTTTGAGCGCACCGTTGAGTTGCTCTATAAACATGTTGTGCCCAAACCCAGAGATCAATGCAATAAAGCTGAACAGTTGACCGTCACCTTTGCTGCCGGTTATATAGGTATTCAACTAATTATTGTGACTTTTCTATTGATTCAAACAATTTTATTGACATCTTTTTATTGTTTAATAGCGGGTGTGTTTTGTGCGATTGTATCACATCCTGCAGACACTGTGGTCTCGAAGTTGAATCAGGACAGAGGCAGTACTGCTGGTCAAGTGGTGAAAAAGTTAGGAATGGGTGGTATGTTTTTTCGTCGAACTCTTTAATAATTAAATAGAATAATAAAGTTTTGTGTGTCTACACGTCCCTAAAGTCTCAATTTGTAATGATTGATACGATTGAGATGAGTCATAACGTGTTAAATAAATCCCCTCAGACTTTTGCTCAAAACTGCTTATCTTTGAAAAGTGGTTCAACTTTTTATTAAATAATTAGTTGGTTACTTTCGAACATTAAGTAGTCTTTTAAAAGAAGAGAACATAACATTAATTACTAATGAAAAGCAAATTTATTTTTCAACACATCTTAACTTTTTTTTATTATTCCCAAAGGTTTATGGAAAGGTCTGACCCCTAGGATTATAATGATCGGTACGTTAACAGCACTCCAATGGTTTATTTATGACGCCGTTAAAGTATGGCTACACCTTCCACGTCCGCCACCGCCTGAAATGCCTGAAAGCTTAAAGCGAAAACTGGCTCAAAAACAACAATAACTATAGCTGTTAGACAATTATCAATTATTCAACAAAATGTTTTAGTTTTAAATTGCATTCTAAGCATATTTAAGTTCACACAGAAAAACACCTGAATTTATTAGTTTAGAGAAAATTGAAAAATAAATATACAAACACAACAATTTAATACTTATTTTAGTTGACACTGTTGGGCGTAATTAATGTAAATGAGAATAAATAATCATTTTATTTGGTTTATATATGGTTTACATTTAATCAAATTAAAAATATATAAAAATAATTAACTTTTCACATCTTTCGCCCACTTAAAGAAATTACAACTACTCTGAGGATTGTCTGAATTACCAATAGGTCTGTTGCAAACGAAGAAATGTTTCCCAAAATTAGAACCGGCTTTCGTTACTCTTCTCGAAACACAGGGCTCGCTATGACCCGAACATTTTGGCGGTTTTGGCAGCGCTTTGAGAATGTGTTTCCACTTTTGTGCGGCGCTTTCTGTATCACAACTATTCTGATTATTCAAATGATTGAGTTTAGAATTAAGGCTTAACTGTGAAGATGAAATAGCAGTAATTGACTCATTCGCGTGTTTAGGCAACACTTTCGTTTCAAGTTTAGTAATGTTTGATTCAACGCTTTGTGCACTTGTATTGTTTTTAATTAAAAAAAAGTTTGATAATGTTGTCTGACGCGATATTTTTAACTTTTTGACATTTGTTTTACGCGTTTCGCTTTCACTGCAACTATTTTTAGCTTTAGTTAAAAAGGCTGTTAAAGTGCTTTGTCTACTATTTCCAAATTCAGGCCAAACTCTTGTACATAATTTTGATAATTGAGCGCTTGATACGGGTTTGATATTTGTAAACTCAATCATAACAGGGCAGTGATCAGAGCCTAATATATCACTTAATATAAGACAATCTTTAATGTAATTTTTAAGCCTTGAATCAGCGATAATATAATCGATTCTTGTCCCATAATTAGTAAGTCTTGTGCCTAACTGAGTGTTCCAACAGGTGTACGCCTCTCTACGTGAAGGATATAAATAACGGAACACATCAATGAATTGCGGCATTTCTGGGCATTCTCTTTGATTAATAAGCAATAACTGACTCAACCATTCTCGCGAAGGATCAGATTCAAAGTCAGGACACGGGTCGCAGTTATCTATTCTCTTATGAGAAGTATTTATGTCTCCCATAATCATAACGTAGTTATTATTTGATTTGTTAATTAATTGTTTTGCCTTTTCTTCTAAAAGTTTATAAAAATTGAGTTTAAATTGTAATCTATGAGGCATTAGAGGGTCAGAGCGGGGACAGTAAACGTTGAACACAAATAGATTGATAAATGAGTCTTCAGTTTGCAATAAATGCTTACTAATGATGACTCTTCCCTCTGAATCCAATTCTTTCAAATCAGACTTAGTTAGCGATTCACTAAAACTATTGCATAAATCAAATGAATCGTCATTTTCTTCTATTATTTCCTTCCAATTGAGGAACGAGTCCTCGACTCCGAACGGACACAGACTTTGGTCACAATAAGAGGCAACACCTGAATAGCCGGTTCTGTGTTTAGGGAATGAAAAATATGAGCTATAGTTGGGTACGAATGCCATCCAGTCTTCCACTAAATTTCCTGTCAATTCATTTTAATAACAATTATAATAATAATTAAATACAAATTAAATGCAAATAAAATTCATAGAACTTAATGAAAAACAAACAATTATTAAATATTTTACAAATAATTTATAATAAATATATTGATATTTAAATAAATGCATAAATACTCGAGAGTTTAGTTTCTTGGAAGCAAATGAGTTGTGCATCAAATTTGTCGAATAATAGCTTCCAATCAGATCTCAAAGTTCGCAATCCATTGACATTCCAAGAAATAAAACGCATTATCAAAGCAATTGTCGTTTCATTTGAAAGAAAGTGTGAAAAAAACAAACAAATTGAAGTTTAATTGATATGAAGATAACAATTACATGAATGACATTAATACTAAGATTATTTTGTTTGTCATTTGTTTGCGTTTGACTTTTAAATACATGTTTGCCATGAAAGCCACGAAAGGATTGTCGGATGTGATGAATAACTGGTCCCTTATATTCATTTGTTCATAAATGTTAGAAATCATTCCATTCATTATTGATATGTTGTGTTGAACTCAGTTTTCATTAAATTTTAAATTTAAATAATTGTTTATTTTTTTCTAACTTTGAATCGTTTAATAAATAGATTGTATTAATGATTAACGAAATAAGAGATAATTATAATCACTATAAGTAATGGTAAGTGTAATATATTTTTATTATATGATTACTTAAATATGCGATACTTTTATAGTGAATCCAATTTTGATATGAATCAAAATAAGACAAAAATTGTAATATTTTTTAAATATTTTCTTTTTTTAAATAAATATAACATTAATTGAGTTTTGAGATAATGTTTAAAATAAATGCATTTCTATATTGAAGTGAGTACTAATGCAGTACTAATGATAGTAAAAGTGTGTTCACTGTAAGACAATGTCATGAATCGATATGAATCCCATTGAAAAGCACACAAAACACACAAAACTACATAAATATTATTATATATTATGAAAACTATTGATATTCTATTGATTTAAAAAAGTTGTCAAACATAAGACACTCGAAAACGATATGATTTATTATAGGATAAGAAATAATGTGTAGTGTTGTTGTTCATGTTTGTCTAAAGCCATAGTATGATCATTGAGTGTATGGTACAGTAGATTATATAATACATGTATAAGTTGTTAACTAATGATTGCATAAGTGCATGAAATAGAGGAAAATTTTGCTTAATATCGATGTCATATTACACCCGTTTTTACTTAATTGAGATGAGACTCAATCTTAATATAGAAATGCAATCGACTCAATCTTAATAGCAATGCAATCGACTCTATCTTAATAGCAATGCAATCGTCTGTCTTTATTAGAGCGTTATTTGCATGCATTTACTCTTTTGAGATATAGTTATGTTTTGTATAATATAATGATATTATTTCATAATGAAGTTATTCACCGCACAAATAGTAATCCATTGGCTAAAAGGTATCGCATATCACATTTGTACAATTTATGCCACGAGTGTGTCAGTGAAAACTTCAAACCGAGTTATTGGAAAGTTAGCTCTTTCAGGGATAGCGATCTTATGGGCGGAAACTAACTTTTTAAAATCATTATTTAAAGAGACGTCAATTTCAGACGGACTGCAAAGTGATTAAATGTTCTGCGACTTATATTTATTATTATGTAAAACTCTACGACAGAGTTAGAACCGATGTTATATTGACTTAATTTAGTTTTTATTAATTTATTTAATTATTTAGACTGACTATAAAAAGTGTTAACGTTTTTTTACAACATTAGTCTACTTTTTGGATATATGTAGAAGTTGGTGCAATACTATGGAGTAGAGTATAGTGTATATAGATTTGCCATTTTATGAGAGTTAGCATGTTAACTATGTTTGCTATGTTTGGTGAAGGCTGAGAAGGTTGTGTAGTGGATTCGTCGTTTGCATTCGTCGTTTTCACATTTAGTGTAATGAAAAAGTTTTATGCACATTGAAAGGCGCAACTCCTTTAATGGATACCATGAGTTGCGGCCTAACAGTATAACTATAACTATTAAGGGACGCAGTATTGTAATCCCAATTTGCCGCCAAACTGTTAAATTGTAAAAGTTTAGTATATTCTATATTGTCATGGAATCAATGATAGAAAATCAATCTATTTTTGGCCTCATTTCACACACTTAAAAGAGACACACCTCGAGGTTCTGTGAGATTCTGTTGTATCGCTTTTAAGTGACGAGCCGTTCGGACTGTACTTGAGCTCTGAATCGGCTCTAGTATTGGTTGCATAACATTCGAGTCAAATTGGAAATCAATACCATTCCTGTTTCTTAAGGTTCAGGTCCTATGAGAGAAGAGCCAGAGCAGCCTCACTCACATCGAGCTCACACTCAGCTCTATTTCAATGTTTTGGTAGCAGATGTGGCGCTTTCAATGTCGCTCTACTGGTATAGCTTTCTAAATGCTCTTTTGTCTCATTCTTCTCATTCTTGTGATTCTGTCTCATTCCTAATGTTTAATAAAACTATTCTTAGCGGTCATAGAGTATAGAGTGCGTCACTTTTTGTTTTTAAAACTAATTCTTCACTAAAGTCTCATTTTCTTAATTATAATACTTTACCGATATTTATAAATGTTTTCTGGGCTCTCATTCATTGCTATACTTCAAGCAATTGAACTCAATTTTTCTTGTGTTTTATATTAATTAATCTGTTTGTTAACATTTTTGCATTTAACGGCTCTTCTATTTTTATTTTTAAAAAAATGTGACTTAAGAACACTTAAGAATGTTCTGATATATTCTTTTTATTTTTATATAACTTTTATATTACTCTTATAATAAAAAAGCACTTTTGTTATTGATATTTTATTGAAGTTCAATTAAAGTATTCTTAAAAAAAAGTCAAAACAGAATCTCTTTTTGTACTCTAATTAATTGTTAGTTTAAAATTAGAATTTTTATCAAACGGTTAAAAGATTTAGCGAAAAGGATTTTACTCAAAATAAAATGACTGATCGATAATTGTTTGCTTTAATGCAAGTAATAATACTTTAATAATAATAGAAAAGAGTATTTGATTGCAAATAAAAACAAGAAAAGAAGAAAAGGCAAGAATAGCAAAATATAACTGCAAAGCATGTTAGAGATGAAATCACAATAACTTTTAGTAAAGTTGAGTACTTTTCTGAAAAATGCGTTCGCAATCTTCTAAGATAAGTGTCTATATGTTTATGCCATCTTTTTGTGCTTCATTGAATGCAAATGCAAACGTGCCTTATATGCTATAATACACTAATATCTGATTTACGGTTAAATATCTTTTCTCTATTTTGCCCACATATCAGACATCATATCCAAACATCTTTTTCGACAGACATGTTAACCATATTTTCATTTCTTCACATTTTAGTTGTTTCCACAAACACTCGATTGACATAACATGAGTTATTACAATAGGAGAGACAGCTTGGGTTCGGTTTATAAGTTAGCATTTGGTTGAGTCTTTAATTCTATAAATAATATCATTCTTTTGGGGCTCATTCTAGAATTTAATTTTGAAAACTATATTCAAAATTAATTAATATATTATTTGTTTTTTTTTATTTTTGCAAAAAAATCGACAAATTTTGAAAATGTGTTTTTTTTGTAAATAGAGTACATAAAAATGTTTCACTTCTTATCAAAATTGATTGCAGCTCATAAGCCCCTAATTAGGTCGTCGACTATTTTTTATATAAAAGCTTCCATTTCTTACTTTACTCCACAGTAAATTGTTTTATAGAAAGATATTAAATTGAAAAAAAGTTCATTTTATTTGTTAACAGAGAAATAGTTATGGTTTATATTTGCAAATTTCACTCACACCACACTTTTATCTAAATTGAAAGGTAGATAAAAGGGATAAAAGATTGTATCATTTCATTACTATTCAGGGTTGAATCTGCACTACAAGTGAAAGCCGGAAATCAAATTTTTATGTATTTCCTCTCTTCCAGTATTTTTAATCTGATTCATATATATATTTCATTGTAAGACTTTTTTTTAATGAAGAAAATTACGCAGATTTGCAATGAGATTATATCCTATGAATAGTAGAGTAGTATTGATAATAGAATAGAGTTATTGATTAGTTTATCAACTTATGCCATACCATAAGTCATTTTAAGCCATTGACTTGGAAACTATTTATATTAATCTAAAAGTATTAAAACACCTTTTCTCTGATCAAACTGACACCATTTACACGATTGTTTTGCAACTAAATTAAGGAATATCAATAACAGATAAGCATTTATAGTTTTTTCTCAATTAATAGAGCCTTCATTAGCTTCGGATATTGTTTTTTGCTATATAAGTTCTCATCTAATGGCACAGATGATGAACTATTGACTTTTTTTCTAAATATTCTATTGATTCTTGTGTAGAGTAGTTCTAAAAACCAGTAAAAGGCAATGCAAAAAAGTATTACTCAATATCTTCTATAGGAAGTGCAGTGCAGTGCATGTGCAGCAGTTCTAGATATAAATGGCAGTGCATTCAGTGTATTGTTATGAAAAATGCTTTCTATTTGATGCCTTTTGCTTCTGCTGTCCTCTCATGCTCTCATGGCCTTTATCGCTATGGCAAAGCTCTTCTTATACTCTGACATATAAGCGATTGGAGTTGCAGTCATCGCATGCCTTACGCGCAAGTCTCGTTTCAAACGCTTTATAACATTATATCTGAAACCCGGTAAATGTTGTGATGCTATAAATATATCGCAATTATTTGCTCAAAAAGGGTTTAGAAAATATTTATTTTTATTATTGTCAGGTTCTATAAATTGTATTATCATTTATACAAATATTGCACATCATGACAAAAAAGCGTTATTTCTATCTTAATTAATAAACTGTTTTATAACCCTATTTTGCAATTAACTTATTTTTCTCAAAATAATCATATAAAGGTGTTAGGTATGCATCCAGTCCTCTATCAGTGTATAATTGGAAAATTAATTTTTGCAAAACATGTCCAATAAAAATCTGAATTTTTTCTGTTTTTGCATTAGTTATTAATAAGTCTTAAGCCATGATTCGCCACACATTTGCCAATTGATAGCAAACATCCTTAACTTAATTTATTATTAATGAATAGAAGACTTTCGAGAAGAATTACGATTATGTGCTGCTCAAAGTTTGAGACCCGTTAACAGTTAATGGCAGTATAGCTATGCATAGAGAATATAGAGAACAGATAATGCAGAATATATATGAGATTTATTTATTTAATAAAATATTTTTGCTAAACATATCCTGCAATTAAAGCATAAAAGATTGGTTCAAATCAATTACTTATCAGAAAGAAGTCTAACAAATGGGACAAATATATTAAACGTAATTTTAGTAAATTCTGATCCGTCAGTTCTCTTGAAAAGAGACGATATAGTGTTGAGCGCATGCGAAAGCACTGCGGATTCGATTTCTATGTTGGCTTCTCTTTTCGCTGTGCTTTCTATCTCTCTCCCTCTCTCTCTCTCTATTTCTCTCAACATTCTCTCCTCTTTTCTGTCTGTCTGTCTCTCTCTCTCCACCTTTAAGCTAAGCTACATCTGTGGCCAACTCGATTGTAATCTTGATAGTGTGTGTATGTGTTCAAAATGGCAACACTAAATCAAGATGGGGTGGGCTATGAATGGCTCAAACATTACAACAATTACATTAATTCTATTACAAGTCTGAGAGATAGACTCTTTCTTACTCTATCTGTGCAGACATTATATTCATTATAATATTATATTCAAACCGATGATACTGAGGACATATACCAGTGGCATCTCCTCTGCAGTCTATTCTATCTCCTATTGAGCACAATTAAACCGCACCTCAAACTCATCTAATAAATATCTACTCTTGTGCCTCATCTGTTCATTATCTCATTTCTTACTATTAAATGTTAAATTCATGTCTTCTTAGTATGTGTCTAATTATCTCATCGTTTGCAAAAATTAAAGGTATTGTTCGGTTTAAAGTTGTGTTTTTTTTATATTATAGTTTATCGCTTTCTTATTGATAACTGTTTTATGTGATACTACTTTAGTATTTAATAAAATTATTGTATTTGCATTACTCGAGCGATGCTATAAATGCGTTTAATTGATGCTGTTTTTGCTCTAAGCTCTAAACCTATTATAAATTACATCAGTTCACACTTAATTTGAGTATCAGTTTATAAACTCAACTTAATTTATCTAAAAGCAGTCTCTTTTTCAATTGTATAATAACTTATTTATTGGAATATTATGTTTGCCAAAGGATTGAAAGTTTAAAATGGGTTTAAATTAAATTATATGATCATTATTATTACGGCCACTAATATTACGGCCATTAATATTACGGTCATTAATAGAGTTTAGTTTTTCTCTCAACTTAATAAATTATTTAATAAAGAAATAGCGATTCCAATGCATATCATACTTGAGATGATGGCAAGTGAGCAAAATTCTTGGTCATCAATCAATCATATGGTGCAAGATTTTCAGTTTTCAACTCTATTTAATGCTCTGCTTTTTTATTATACCTTATTTTCCATTTGCAAGCCTTTATAATGGGCAGAATCTCTTTCCTTTGCCCTTATGGTTAGCATTCTGTGGGTCACAAAAATGCATGAAATGCTTTGTTGTTCATCATAAAGATTATGATAACGTAGTAGTGCTCTTGATATTTGCAAAAGTGCCCATTAAATAAAATTGTACATCAAGTTTTCAACAAACTGTGCATTAAATATACACTACATTCTATTGTATTTTATTTTATATTATATTCTCCACTACTTATGTTAGTCGTATTAGTATTAAGATTGTTGCAAATTTGTTATTATATAGTTATTGCATATTAATAATTATTTTGATTACTTTAACTTAATTTTTAAGTCTCAAAATAGACGTTTACTCCAAATATGTATATTCTGATGCCCTAGGAATCCATGAAATAGAGAATTAAAAGAGCAAAATGAGGATTTAATCATATCTCTTACGAAGCAATTTAGACTATTGAGAAGCTTTAGATATGGCGAGTCTTAAGTGAGTTTTGTTTCGCTGGCTTTAACTTCTGTTGAGCTCTTTCTTATTGATAATTTGCTAGTGTTGTGAATTGTTTAGAACTACAATAGTTTAAGTTTGACTTTAGCTCTGCTATACGTTTCTCGTTTCAAATTTTATTAAATAAATCTTTGATGAAAAGATTCTACTCTCGGGAAAATGTAATGCATTTCTATCTGGTTTTAGTTTATTTCTCTACTTTTTCATTTGATTCTAATTTTTATTTTCTTTTTACTATAAAATGAATGAATAAATAAAAACTCATCTTTGAAACAGTTTGAATATTCTTAAGGAATATTCTTAATTCATATATATATATATGAATTTCTAATTTTCACTTTTGTACATTTATTTAAAGAAAAGATGTTTAATAAGAATAATTGTGAAACGAATAAGAAAATTAATTGTTGAGTAAACTGATTAAAGGTGTTAGTTGTCTGATATAAGTTGATGAGTACTAGTATTACCTCATTTATAGCATAGAGTCTCCACCGGTTTCCTTAAACTAATGAATTCCCAGCTCTTATCGATTTTCGTTAAAACCTTAATTCAATTTGATTACGAATCCATTATTTTAGTTGAATTGCGCATAAATTCCTTTTTTTCAACACTGTTTGAAAAAATGATATATAATTCAATGTTTACAAATCAAATAATTATGATTCAGTAGTAAAATCACAACCACTCTAATCAGTAACTCAAGTATTTTGTTTACATTAGTTAACGAATTATCATTACTGTGTAATACTTAGACATTAAATATAAATATATTCAAAGCATCCAAAGACTTCTCAAATACTTGAATTTTTTTCACTATTCGAATCATTGTTTTCTTAATCTTATTATTTTTGCTCTCAAATGCCATTCATATGAATTCGTTTAACTCAATAAAATCACTTAAACTAACGAATTCAATAGAATGTTATGTTATTCAAAATGCATTTGTATTGTTTTGAAACTAGTGTTATATAAATTATCAATTATTTTCTCGAAATGCATTTAACTCGATATTTCCTGTTTCTGTTATGTTTTGTCTTATGTTTAGCAAAAATATTGAATAAAATAAATCTAATTATCTGCTAATAATTATAATGAATAACTTATTGATTGTGTAAAACAGAAATAAACTTGAAGTGAATTGTCATAAACAGGCCATAAAATAGATTTGATGTTTCGTTCGATAGGTTTCGTTCGGCTTCAATTATTTAATGTAAGATTTGATACTTTTGCACAGATGGACAGATAAACAGATAAACATTAAAATAATTTACTATATTCTATAATAACGCTTAACCTCTGTTTTATCAGTAGTTTTTTGTACTCAAATGATATGGTTTTGGGCGAAGATAATTAAGTTTTAGTAATTTAGTTGATAAAGACTTCTCGTAAACATAGAAGTTTAGTTCGTTATAAAAATTGAATCATGAATTAAATAGAGTTGACCTTAAGTGCACTCACGCTTATTAATTGGAAAATACTTTTCACAACTAATTAATGCGAATGATGTTTTGCTTGTTTAGAAAGCATTAAGAAATTAGTGATGTTTTAAACTCTAGAGTTTATAGTTTTTAATTATCACAAAATCCTTTAATTATTGCGTATTAAAAACATAAGATATGAGTGGTTTTATGTGAATTGTTGTTTAGATTAAGAATAATGATAATTGTTTTTTTGGTTTCTCTAATTCATAAATAATTTCTATATACGAGTGAATTGTTGAAAGAGTCGACCATCAGTTCTGCTACAATCATACTTAACTGTAACGCATTGGAGTCATAATAATGCATTACTCACTGTTATACAGTATAACCGACTAATGTTCCTCTCATTGCATTGAACTGAAGTCTCGGGATTCAAGCTCAGGGGTTTTCAAACTATTTGCTTTACATAATAGTGTTTTACGAAATAGAAATGACTAGAATTTAGTGAACATTTAAAAATCATATCACTATATTTCTATCTTTTAATATTAAACAGCCTTTGAAAAAGTTGAAAATCTTATTTTCATTGAAATTTTGGACAATTTGAAATTCAATTCTCTAACTATATATATATATGTGTGTGTGTGTGTGTGTGTGTATGTGTGTGTGTTTGCCATATATATGCTATTTCTCATGTCTCAAGTCATATGAAACCAAAATATTATAAGATATAAGACTTTTGATAACAATTTCGAGATAACTTCACGCCTAATAATCTCAATACTTGAGAAGCCGATCATTTTTCTGGGAATATATAGGTTATGAAGGACTACTACTCGTGACGTGAACTTTGTTTTAGTCATTTATTATTCGTTCTCACGTCAGGTCATTTAAACTAATCGCCAAAAAATATTACAGGTTTAGTCTCTACTGAATGAATTGAATATGAAACGTTGAAAACTATAGCCAAATATTGACTCTGTATCATTCTTACGTTGGTTGCAGTGCTTCACATCTCATATTTGATTAACTTTTGATAAATCTACTCAATCAATAACATTTGATGCACTCTTCAGCTATTCGTTTTTTTAATTACTAATATTAAATTGTGTTTCTATTTATACAGAATATTTTGTTATACTGTGTAATTCGTCTGTTATTAAGCAGTATTTGTTAAGCTTTCAATCATGTGAAGCATTAATAATTTTTCCCCTTTGTATATGTATTGTCGGTGTATGTATTGCTTGTATTGTTTAGCTGTAAGTGTTAATAAAATGGAAAAATCCGATCAATTTTTAGATATATTTAAAAAATGTTTTTTGACTCAAGAGCACATTCCCAGCTGACACTTGTCGCGCGTTTGAGACACTGTTGAAAAAATTTTATTAATTAGATATGAATTTAATTGAAAAACAAAATTAAAAGTAAGCTCATTATAATGATTCCTCCATTAGTTATATTCAATTATGTCATTAGAAGTAAAAAACTTTGTAGATATTAACCATATTTTATTGAATGAGAATAAAATGATTGTGAAATGAGATAAATATTAAAGTTAATTATCTTTTATTAATATTTTTGTTGGTGCGTTCATTTTACATATGAATATTCCATTAATTGTTTATTTACTTTAAAAACCTAATACATTCATGAGATAATTGCTTTTTTAGGGCTCAAAACAAGCTATTTTCATAACAGATGAATGAATCGAATCTATTAAATGTAAATTATCTAATCAGAGCTCAAATACACTATAATACTAGTATTATATTCTGTTTGAAAGACTACATCTCAAACCCAATACATCTCTTCGTTGCGTTCTCAGCAAAAAATAAAAAAGAAATGAACTATAAATTAGATGCGAATTGAAACTTATCTTTACATAATTTCTTTATTTCCTTGGAATGATTCGCGTAACAATTCATAAATCCTATAAAAATGTTTTTCATGATCAATATTTTGTTCTTTAAAAAAAGTGTTTTCGATTGTGACATATCATTATGTGTGACATATGCAATATCTGGTTTTTTTATTCCTTGAAATATATATCTGTAGTGTATATCTTGTTTCCTCTAAAAAAAGTCCTCTGTTCTCGGCTTCTTAGCTATCATTTTATTTTATATTTAAGCTGTAAATTGTTATCACTTTCTTAACATATGCTTATATAAAATGGTATGAGATTTATTTTATTTTCACTCAATATCAAAATGCTCGAAATGTATTCGCTCTCAAATTAGTTGAGTGCTCGTCAAGAGATGATTATTAATAAACGCTTTGCGTATCAATAATTCAATTTAAAAAGGCATTTATATTATTTGAAATCACTCTTTGCCTGTTAAACATTTTCAATGTATAAATGATTCTTAGAATAAGAGACATATGCGCTTAGATTTATCCCATTTCGTTAAATCAATAATAACGCGCCAAAACATAGTAATTTACTGTTTGTTCTGCCCTTTTATCCAATTTTAGTTTTCTTTAAACAATCGAATAATATTTATCTTGAGATTGTGATTATTTTTTAAACGAAAATCTTATTTTAACGCTAGTAATTGCTATTGTGTTCTGTGATAAGTTCAAAAACTATTTAATCTGCTTTTCTATGTTTTTCCTTAGTTTCACATTTTTCTTGATTTATCTGTAAATTTTTACTGACGTATTCGCTGTGATTTTATGTAATTTTATTGATAAATTTTTTATACTGATATCCAATAATTGGTTCTATGAATGCGTGCTTTGAATTTATGAATAGATATTTCGGAACGCATTTCATTTTTTCCCCTAAGATCGGATGCATTAAAATAATTGATTTGTTTTAAATAACTTACAATTGACTGTTATTTATACTCATATATTGCTCGAAAACTTGAAGAAAGCACTAAAACTTGATATTTAAAAAACAGATTTGAGATTAAACTGTATAACATTCTGATTCATAAATTTAATTTTTGCGACATTTATGCTCAGCTTATATGTTGTCTTTTACATAACATGAATGAAATAAAATAGTCAAACGCTATTTTTAGTGTTGTTTCAAACACACTTCTATGCAATCGTGAAGATTAGGTTGAAGTCGAAACCTCTTTCTTTTTTAAGCGCTACTAATTAAGAGCCGATTCTTAATAATAAGCAGATTCTTATCATTTATTCTCACATTTTCGCACTTTCCATCATTTCAATTATTGTTAATATCTGTTTCACATTTATTTTTTGTTATTTATAACTAAATTTTTAATAAGTGTTTAATTCTTTTATAACCTCTTGATTTAAGTCTCATTTTTAAAACTATTTTGACTCAAAAGTGAAAGTGTTTTTGCTTTAAAAATATTATTCATTAAATTAATTATACGTTTTTATAAATGTCATAATAATTATTTTTGCTATTTATGAAGTAAGTTAAAAATTATTGATGTTTTCTTTTGTATCCAATACAAGTTTAATTATATATGTTTTTATTCATATATTCTATTCTATTGATAGTTATTAAATTTGGAACAGAAGCCAATAATTAGCATGTTTTACATTCATGAAACTTATATGACCTCATATGACATTTTTAACATATTCTACACTAAAGTTTAAGAATACTTAATAAAAATGTGGCCATCATTTGGCGGCAGGGATTCCCTCCTTTAGCTGACAATTAATCTGAATCATCAAATATTTATAGATATATTAGAATATTTAGAATTTAAAATAAATTCTCACTAGTGGTTGACTCTCTCCCGTTCTCTGGTTCTCTTGTGCTCTCTTCTACTCTCTCAAAGATATATTAATTCATATGTATTCATCAGTAAACGTGACCTCATTGCTATATTGCTATTATTTGATGCACCATTTATCGATCGACTCAAATTTTTTTATTTTATTTATATTCTATGTTAGTAACACTGCAATGCAATCCTTTTCACAATTGATCCTAAAATGAAATTTCAAACAGTATATACATATATCTATATACTTATCTATATCTAATTAATTATACTCTGCTCTCACTCTTATAGGTCTTTCAAGAGATTTTGTTAGGAATATCGTTTGAATGTTATTCAATATGAAATACTGCTGATTAGTGCAATACTTTTTTAAAAAAGGTATTTTTCATATAAATAAATGATATTAACGTATAAGTATATTAACATTTTGAGTATTTAATTAATAAAATGATTATTTAAACATATAGTTTAGTGAAGGTTTACAGTATAGTCATGGGAACAGTCGAAAATGCGCCCTCATCTGCATATAATGTGTCTGTTATGCAGCTCAGAGAACTTATGGATAACAGAGGTCAGGAAGGGATTGCCAAAATTCAGGAGCACTTTGGTAATGTGTTTGGCCTTTGCAACGCTCTTCACACTGCCCCTAATGAAGGTGTGTATCCATTAATTATTAACATCAATAGTTTTGTTTTAATATTACTTTAATTTATATCTTTACGAATAGGATTAAGCGGAAACCCAAAAGATTTAGAACAAAGGCGAGAATATTTTGGTGCAAATGTGATTCCACCCAAACCTCCAAAAACATTTTTACAATTAGTGTGGGAAGCCTTGCAAGACGTGACACTTATTATACTAGAAGTGGCTGCTATTATATCTCTGGCACTTGCCTTTTATAAACCTCCACCAGGAGAAGAAGATGAGGACGGAGGAGGTATTGATTGCTTGCCGTTTGTTATCATCTAATGTTTCACTGATTCAACTCTAAAAGTTAATGAGATTGTGATTGTGTTAATCCACAGGCGGAGGAGGAATACATGAAGACGAGAGTGAGGCGGGTTGGATAGAAGGGGCTGCTATTCTGGTGTCCGTCATTATTGTTGTCCTCGTTACTGCCTTTAATGACTATACTAAGGAACGACAGTTCCGAGGTTTGTATTCTTTGCCATTTTGTCTCTTTTTCTCTCTCTCTTCTCTCTGCATCTCTTTTGTCTCTTTTGCTTCTTTTGCCTCTTTTGCCTCTTTTGCTAATATTATCTTTTCTTTAGGAGCTGTGCTCACTATTCTCTATTCTCTATAATTATTTATATGAATTGTGTTGGTATTGCAGGTCTGCAAAGCCGTATAGAGCATGAACATAAATTTTCTGTGATCAGAGGTGGGGAAGTAATCCAGTTATTAGTCAGCGATCTTGTGGTTGGAGACATCTGTCAAGTTAAATATGGTATATATGGAGATTTGATTGATTTTTGTATTGATCTTTAATTAAGTATCTATTCTCAGGTGATTTGCTTCCGGCTGATGGCGTTATAATACAAAGCAATGATTTAAAGGTAGATGAAAGCTCTTTAACTGGCGAATCAGATCATGTAAAAAAAGGTGATACGAGTGACCCAATGCTTTTCTCAGGTATTAATTAATATTGACATTAAATTCGTTGGTTTAGCTCTTAGTCTATGTTCATGTTTTCACTTTTGCATATTTCAGGAACACATGTAATGGAAGGAAGCGGAAGAATGGTTGTAACTGCAGTCGGTATTAACTCACAGGCGGGTATCATATTTGCCCTTTTAGGTGCTGCACAATCTGAAGATGACGCTCAAAAGAAACAAATGAAAAAGGGTTTGTTCTCTGCTTATGTACAGTATATTGTATTTCTAATAATACAATATAACTCTTTATTAATAATAATATTCATTAATTTCATTAATGCATATATTTTAAAATTGCAAGTTTTCAGGAATCATACGATAGTTATTAATTAGAATCATTTTCTTTCCCTTTTTTTATGGATTTGTATTCCTATTAACTGTGAAACCAACAGAAGCTAAAAAGGCTCGTAAAAAGAAGAAAAGCATACCAGGAGGTGATAATAATGTTCCCATTCAAACATTAATTTTGCTTTTATTTTATTATTAATAAGTATAATATATTTTCTTTGCATTCAATTACCTTTAATTACAAAACAAATACTTGGACTTAAAGCACGATCTAATAAGACGAACAAATTAATTTATATTCACAAATTTAATTTAAATTATAAATTTATAATTTTTTATGTATTTATGATTTGTTGATCACAAAACTAATTGATTTAAAAGAAAGTTGTTTTTGAACGAATGCATTTATTTTAATAGCATTTGTTTGTTCTTTAGCTGCATGTCCTAATGCTACGTCTACTCAACCGGAAATGATACCTCTGAATCAACCTAATTATAACCCTAATTCTACTGTTTTAAAATTCGGTAATTTTTCGTTTTTTTATTTTGTTTTATGTTTGTTTCCATTTGTCTGATTGTCGTCTTTCCCCGTAGTAGTGATTTGTTATGTTTTGTAAACTATGGGTTTCTTGAGCTGATAATAGTAATTAATGATTATTAATTTTAAAATATCTTGTGGTATAGATGAAGAAGCAGGAGAATCGACTGCTCCCGAAAATTCACATATGATGAACGCTACCACCACTGCCAATACTCATCCTGCAGGAGCCGAACCTGATCCTAGTGATCAACAGAGAAAATCGACACAAGACGAAGAACCAGCGAATCCAAGAAAAGAGAAGTCTGTATTACAGGCAAAGCTTACCAAACTAGCGATTCAGATCGGATACGGAGGTCTCGTATTATTGATCTTATTTAATAAATGTGTTGATAATAATAACTTATTTATTTACTTGTGATTAATGTATAGGCTCTGCAATTGCTGTCTTAACTGTAGTGATTTTGATCTTGAGATTCGTGATTAAAATGTTTGTAGTGAGAGGCAAAAGGTTCACAATGTTTTACATGCAGTATTTCGTCAAATTCGTCATTATTGGTGTTACAGTTCTTGTAGTTGCGGTCCCCGAAGGTCTTCCACTTGCAGTCACTTTAGCTCTCGCTTATTCTGTTAAGGTATGACTTATATCACAAATTAGACATAAATATATAGTAATTTAGATGTAAAATAGGATCCAAACTTACTTATAAGCTATGAAAATAAATAATTGAGTTGAATGACGATAACAGAGCATAAGCTATAAATCAGTTTAGGATAACAGCTATTTTTGCTATTCCTTACTTAATATTAATATTTAATAGCTATTACTTATGAGTTAATATAAGATTGTGTTAAATTAGAAAATGATGTTAGACAACAATCTAGTGAGACATTTAGACGCGTGTGAGACTATGGGTAATGCGACTGCGATTTGTTCTGACAAAACTGGAACATTAACCACAAATAGGATGACTGTTGTACAGAGTTATATCTGTGGTATACATTATAAAAATTCGCCAAAATTCGAGACACTTCCTTCATATGTGGCCCCGATATTGGTTGATGGTATCTCTTTCAATAGTGCTTATACTACACGTG
>JAUJYT010000270.1:0-22532 GCA_033996565.1 Nanhermannia nana
AATAAACAGTAAATCAATTTGGATATAAAAATGTGATAAGACTTGATTCAAATTTTGTAACTCTTATCAAATTTACTATTGAGTTGAAATGCATAACAATATTCAAATAATTTCGTTTAAATGTTGAGTTCCGTTATACTAATGATTTTTTGGCGCATTCAATCATAATCTGTACGACACATAAAATTTTCATTGGGAATAACCGCTTGTATTAGAGTTTGTGAGATGCAAATAGACATTTGCGCTAATTGTATAAAATTATCTAAAATTATTTGAGTTTATTTCATATTATTTAATATTATTTGATCAAATAATTTAGGAGTCTGTGGGTATAGGTATAGGTATAGGTATGCGGATGACTGATAATTACTGTCACTTTCATCTACTTAAAAAGTTTTTAAACCCATTTTTATCAGTTTGTAAATAATATCCTAATTATTACCAAATAGTGGTCAATAAAAGTGTCCATTGATTGCAAATTTCTATTAATGCGTTGTAAAAAATAAATACATCTTTATATTGCTTTTCAATTAGTTTCGCATTAATCGTCAATTAATAGGTTTAATAAACTTTTTTAAGCAAATGAATATCGATTGAGTCACACAATTGTGAGTCAGATCATGCGCAGAATGAGTCGCTTTCAAATATACTTGAGATGAGTAAATATAAGTTACAGTGCTATTAGTATATGACCAACAATACAATGCATACACTTATACAGTGTTAGAGTTTAAATGTCGTCAATTATATAAAACATCTATTTTTAATTGTATTTTAGTCATCGTTTACAGTGATTTATATTTATCTTTTATTTTCTCTTTTATTTACATTTTGCCCAAAATTCAGTTATTTTAAAGAATATTTGTTTACAAATATTGAGTAATGTTTTAAAATCTCATTCTTCTTAACGTAAGTGTTGTGCAGTTTTTTCAATTATTTTTGTATTCATTTTGTATTAATTTTTGTATTAATTTTAATACACTTTTCAATTATTATAAATATTTAATAATTGTTTACTATTTAGTGTCTGTTTGTTATTGTTATTAACCTTTGGTTTAAATTATTGTTTTTTTAATGGTTTACAAAATTTATGTTTATATCAAATTTGAATTCAATTAATTGATAGCAACAAAAAATACAATAATTAATACGTCTTTTGCATAACTAATTACATAACTTATAATAAGTTTATATTAAATGAGTGACCGTTCAGCTACTCAAACACTAGAGTAGGAAAAAATATTTAAAAATTATTTGAATTAAATTAATCGCAAATAAGATGTCATAGAATCACATGTGACCAGAGATGAGCAGAATCTTGACTTTGATGGCATTTTATGAGTCTATTGTCACTTAATTCTTCATTAAACACATTATTTCTAAATAAATACTTAATTGTCTTATTATATGGTTTGAGTTCTACTGAAGTTCACATATTTTTAATATTTATTTTGAAACTTTTTGTGGAAACCGACACAACATTCTTAAAATCTCTCAAAGAACCCATTTTTTGTAGTCTGTTATCCTTCTTAAGCACCGAATGGACTACTTTAGAGTCCATCTCTGGTATTAAAGTGAAGTACCTCTTAAGTGGTTAAAGCCTTTGATTTATTTATGAACTATAATAAGTATTACTTAGTATTTGATATTCTTTCTAAACATTAAACTGATCCTAAGCTTAGATAATTATGTTTGAAATGTCAGCTATAAGTACATTAAACGGTTTCCATTTTATTAAAAAATATTCTCTAACCTTATGTACTGTTCTGTATGTGATATAAATAGCAAATATTTGAAATGTTGGTTAAATGTCAATAATTTTGGTATCGATTAATGTTTATTATAGAGTAAGTATTGGTAATAAATGCTTCCAATTATTATCTCAATTGAGAAAAATGTTAATTTATGATTAGAATAGATTAGGAACAGATGAGGAACTGTTTGATGTTTATATAGAAAATGTTGAACAGCATTCGTAAAACACATGTTAATTCATTCATTCAATCAGAGATATGAGTCATTCGCTAACAATTATTTACTATAGATATAGAATTCATGTGATTTCTTTGTGCTGTATACTGTTTAAGCTTTGCTTACATTCATACCAATACATATGTTTCTTAAAATTTGAATGTTTGCCATATCATAAAACCTAATATTTTAAATAATTTAATAACTGGATGAATGAGATTCTGGTTTACATTAAAATAAGATTTGTTTTTGAATACTTGAAGAGTTATTAATATTTGAGCTATTTTTGAGTCACATATGACTGCAATAGTTTGCACGTCATGTCAGTTATAACTTCAATATAACTTCAATAATAGTGATTATAGTTATGCAAAATTATTTCATTTATGCGATGATTTCATTTGTGTTTATGTCAAACAAATTGAGGCTCATTTTTATCCTTGAGTTGTGAATAAAAGTTTCTTAACATAAGCCTTAAAGCCATTTTTGGCTTATAGTACAAAAAGTGGTCTCTTATTAAAAGCTATTAAAGAGAACTAATAACTGATTTTTTCTCAACAGAATGACTGACTGCAAAAGCATAGCACTCAAAGATTGCAGAACAGATACATTATCTCTAATTGAAGACTGCCTGACAGGTCATATCGCTGTAAAACGAAATTACAATCCGAGTTGAGCTCTGCTATTAAGCATTGATTCTCTTTTCCTCATATTATTTAAATATTAATATACTATGAAAAAAAGCAAGAGTCCGGGTATTTCCCGAAAGGGATACGTATCCAGTAATGACAGCGGATCGAGTAATGATGTACAGCAACAACCAATAGCACCAAATAGTGGCAGAATTACACATCACACCAGAGGACAAAGTCAAGGCTCGTCTTCCGGCGCACATCAAGAGTTAGTTAAGAATTCGGGCCAAACCTCCAACAGTTCAGCTGAAGACCATCTAAATGATGAAATTAGTATTAATTATAATAAAGAGTTGGCTTCTAATTCATGCACAAACGGTAGTGGCGTAGAAGTGAGTCAATCCAATCCAAATCAGTCAAATCTAAATAATTTTAGTTCTACTGATGAATTGGATTCTTTGATTCCTCAATCATCTGATGCTCAACGAACTCGTGCTCTTGTAGAGCACTTTCATTCCAAAATATGCCGCACCAAAGAGGCCATAAAAGCAGAACAAAATTCACGCGACGAGAATGTCAACGAATATTTGAAATTAGCCGCAAATGCCGACAAAAACCAATTGCAAAGAATTAAGAGTGTATTTGAAAAGAAAAATCAAAAATCTGCGCAAACGATCGCACACTTACAGAAAAAGTTAGACAATTATAACAAAAAAATTAAAGAAACAGAAACGCGTGCATTACTGGGACCTCATCATAAACAGACTCGTGAAATGTTACGCGATGTCGGGCAAGGGCTTAAAGATGTCGGCGTCAACATTAAAGAAGGAATATCTGGACTTTCCGGTGGAGTTATTGGTGGAATCAAATCTGGGATACACACAGCCGGAGAGTAAGTTCTTATTATTTATTTATAATGTATTAAGGATTCAGACCTGAATTGAGTGAACAGTTAGTCTATGCCTCTAATGGTTGGAGAGCTTATATGCGAGCAATTCTTTAATAATTGACTTTTGCTCTAATATATAATTTAAACTTAAACTTAAGAACTATATGAATAAACTTGACCTTCAAGTAGGAAATATTTGGCAATTATCCTATACCAGCACATCTTAGATTCTATTGCCAGCACAGGCATTAAGTTGAATGTTATGTCTTATTTCTAGGACTGTAATGACAAGACCAAAAGAATTTTTTAAAAGTCGTTTCGGCAGCTCTGAGAATATCAATTCAGCAGAAAGTGAGTAACTTAATAGGTTTTAAGCTTATTATTATATTATTTTATTTAATCATTATTTTATTTGTTATTTCAATTTATAGAATCAAATACTGACGAAAACAGTGGTTCTAATACAGCAAACATTGACAATGAAGGCACAGAAAATCCTATTAAATATCCTATAACTCAAATCGGACCCCAATTCGCTCACAGCCATAGTCATAGTCATAGCACAAAATATACATCAGATGACGAGAGCTCAAGCATGACTTCAGGATCTGGACATTTGGGACCCAATATCATAGCTAGCATTGGCGGCTCTTCAGGCAGTCCACTGCGCAAAAGCGCTATTCTTCAGGCCAGTCATATAGGGGGCACAGAAACAGCCGCTTTGCCAACAGCTATGATTGACATCGAACACATCGTACAACAATTGAAAGAAAGGCGTGAAGAGTGTCATCGACTCACTGAAGAAGTTGACGCTATTAAAGGTCAATTACAAAATGAGTGCTCTGTATTTCATCAGTCTCTTCAAGAAGAAAGATATAGATTTGAGGTAAGCCTGGAATATGAGTTGTTCTGTTGTATAGATATTTGATTTAGTATTTTCACTCTCTTGATGTCTCTTATGTTAAGCCTTACTTCAAATAACTATAATTTTATTAAACAGCGATTAGAAGAACAAATGAATGATTTAATAGAATTGCATCAAAACGAAATCGAGAATTTGAAGCAAAATATGGCTGATATGGAAGAAAAAGTTCAGTATCAAAGTGAAGAAAGATTGAGAGACGTTCATGAAATGCTTGAGAGCTGTCAGACAAGGGTATGTTTGATGCGTGACTTTAATTACTATTGTTGTGTCATGTATTACCGGTGTATTGAATAATATAACTCAATGCATGTCTTTTGATAGATATCTCGAATGGAACACCAACAGCACCAACATTTACAACAACTCGTAAATCTCGATTCATTAGAAAATTCGAATGCAAGAGCTCTCGTTTTGAAGCTTATAAATATTGTTTTGACGATATTACAGGTAATTAAGTGTAAAGTGTATTCAAAATCATTTATGTGAAAAAGATTTAAATTTATTCATGAATGCCTTCTTGTAAGGAAGTTATGGATTATAACCCTTTCTTTATTTATTCTCACATAAAAAGGTTGTTCTCTTACTGGTTGCGACCATAGCCAACATTATCGCACCCTTTTTACAAACGAGGTATAAATTATTACTCAACTAATAGTTGTTTTATTCATATGGTTTGCATATTAATTATAACTTTCTATAGAGTTCGAATCGTGACCAGCATTATAGTGTTGTCCCTTATTATGATTTTATTCCAACAATGGCCAGACTTTGGTTCGTGGACTCGACAGAAGATATCTGAAAATTGGATTCATTTCTCATCGACTATCGATGGTGGATGAAAACCAAATTCTTATTGAATTTCTTTTCAAATTAAAGAGCAATCATTGAAACATCGTTTTCTTCAAGCTATGAAGCTTTTACTCATAGCTTTATTTTCTATAGACTTCTTGATTTGGCTCGAAGTCTAAGTGATATTTTGTGATATCGATGTAAAGGTATTATTTGTAATAAGTTAGTAATTGTTTAATTACTTATGTGACTAATTCAAAGCTGAAATATACTCAAAGCTGCATAATTTGTTAGAAAAGCTCTCAAATTCATATATGTTTTAACGGTTTTAACTGTTAAGAGGTATGAAAAAAGGTATAGATTAGCCCCAAATGGTTTGTCAATTTTCATTTCATTAATTTAATAAACAATTCATTTATGAATCTCTTGAATTTTGTTTTTTGAGTTTATTTTCTTTTTTTATTAATCTAATTAAAAGACTAATTGAACAATACCTACAATTTCTTATTTGAAGTCCTAATTAAGAGATCTCATTATTATTATTAGATATAATGTTTGACATTTTCTTCCAGTAAATGATTGCAAATATTTTGTTGAGGTTTCTCTTCAAAAAGGTTCACAAATGAAACGAATGATTTGTGATACTGTCCGACTCCACCCCAAATATAATTCTGATTGAACTGACTTATTGTATTAATAATACAATCTCTGAATAAAGGTTGACATCACTTTAATATAGTTAGAGCTGAATATTTAATACAGACATTTACTTTTATACCTTAATACTAATACTGAATATTTAATAATCATATGGAAAAACAGTAATTCTTAACATTTAAGGAACAGATTTACAAAATTTATCTTCACTTCCAGTACTCCATAGTCTAAAATGATATAAATTTTTAAATTATACAAAAAATACAAACAAAATATTTGTTCTCAGACTTTCTGAGATTGATCTGATGACATGTTTTCCATGAATAGATCTGATCCACAACAAATAATTCTTTAAATTGCCGAAAAAAATTGATTAAAAATACGTTGATAAAGAACAATTGGAAATAACAAATGACTTGTATCAAAAGGAGTTTATTTTTTTGCTTTAGCGGCATCAGTAGCAATAGAGACGGCCTCCATCAACATAGCCCTCAGTCCAGATTTCTCCAAATGATATATAGCCTGTATAGTACATCCCGCTGGAGAGCAAACATCGTCCTTTAGAAAGATAACAATAGAGGAAGTTTGTATTTGTCACTTAATCTTTTGATTACCTTAAGCGCTGCCGGATGTTTATCAGTCTCGAGAACCATTCGAGCGGCTCTATTAAGTGGTTAAATAATAAGTGTCTAAAGTTATGTCAATGAACTTTTACTCTTTACCCAATCAAAGTATGCGCCACTAATTTTAGGGATAAATCGCGTGGAATTCCTTGTATAACACCTGCGTCTGCCAGTCCTTCCATACACATATACATCTGATGAAGAGTTTAATTATTTTTTAATTCATACCACACAATGAGACTTACATAGGCCGGACCCGAACCACTCAAAGCTGTCACTGCGTCGATCAGTGTTTCGGGAACTTCTTCACAAATGCCTACACTTGTAAATAGTTTTCTCACTGTTTCAGAATCTGATTTGGAAGCATTAGTTCCACACGAAAAAACAGACGCCCCCTGTCTTATCTCTAACGGGGTGTTCGACATAACTCTAATTATTCTACTATTTTCTGGCAATACCTAAATAATGATTGTTTTGATATATTTTTGATATGTTTGACACTTTTAATGCTTTGCTTACTTTTTCGATATGTGATATCGATATTCCGAGTGCTATAGAAATCATTAATTGTTTCGATGAAACACTTGATTTAATATCATTGAGAACTGTGGGAACGACTGGAGGCTTTACGGCAAGGATTACTATTTCTGAATTGTTGATCACATCTCTGTTGTTATAAGTAGTTTTACAGCCCAATGACTACAACCATTACGGTTAGAATCATATAATTGAGTCATTAATTCTAATGTAAATAAGAGTACAATTGAATACCTGAGCGTCCAAATGGCACTTCAGATCTTCTTTCGGAGCACTGGCAAGAATTCTATCCGCTTTAGTTATACCTTGAGATTGAAGAATACAGAGTAAAAGCGTATTAAAAAACTTTTCAATACTTTTTGATACTTTTCTGTTAGAATCTCATTTCGAAATACAATACCGGCAGAAACAAAGCCCTTCATCAACGCCAGAGCTATTTTTCCGGAACCAATAAATCCAATAGACATTACTTTTAGAAATTTGAGATCTATTTAAGTAAGAATTGAGACCCATTTAAGTGGGCATTCAATTAATAGAGGAATGCTATGCTTTGTCAGGTTGTCGTCACTCTAAACAGACTAAACAGAGTGCAAACTATGTGCAGGTTTACGACCCTATTAGAACTGGATCACAAAAATGCCATTTATTTCACTCAAAATCAAGTTTCAGATGTTGAGTTGGAATCAACAGAGATTCAAATGTCAGACTCGACTCCTAACTGATGCTTAACTTCTACTGCATTGATAATCCTATACGAGTACATGAGTTTACCGTATGTTTTGTTTGCAGCAATACGTGAAGCTCTTATGCCTGTTGTGACGCAATAGACGTTACATTGCCTTAAGATATGTGTTACTGAATCACATGTTTCAGCGTTTGTTGTCATTCAATGTCTCATCAAATTAATAGACAAACACTTAAAGTAATAAAATATTATAAAATTAAACCTAAATTAATATAAATAATACTGTATTGTCAGGTGTTATGCCTTCATGGCTACAGACAGGACAACAACTCATTTAAGTCAAAAAGCGGTGGATTTAGAAAATTATTAAAGAATAAAATAGAATTCGGTATTAAATTGAAACTAATTTTTGTTATCAATTCATATTAAATAACAATTTATTATTTGTTTTTAATTAAATTATATTTTTCAGTATTCATAACTGCACCCAATTCTGTGCCAATCGGTGAACAGAATCCAGAATCTGATAATTGTAAGAATATTTGTATTATTTTGTTTATCACTTCATTTTGATATTAATATAATTCATATAATTATGTAAATAAATGTTCGTATTCTTTATTATTTCTGTTAATATAATAATATTTTTTTAATGTTTTCTAAAATTATTTTTGAAAAGTTGTCTTCAAATAATAGCTTTTTCTATAAAAAAAAATGTCACTAATTATGGGCTAAATAGTGACCAATTGTCAAAAAAAAACAAATGATATATTTGTTTATTATTATTTTTGATTTGATTGTGACTCATATTTAACTCATATTTAGTTAAACAAAGTCTCAAATCTAATAATTATAATAAAAAACGAACAAAATTTTTAACAATACTCGAAGTGATTGTCGAGTAGAGTCAATTTAATAATATTATACAGAACTTAGTTTACACTTAATGTTGATTTAGTAATAAACTAATTGTAACTATTTATGAATTATTGGAATGCACTGACATATAAGGTCACGGCTGGTGGTTCTCAGCTACAAATCCAGATTACTTTCATTCAGCGCAAGAATCACTTATATGTAAAGGTTTTGACGATTCTTTAGCAGTAATCAAAAACGCATTTAAAACTCAAGTATTGTCATTATTTTCGATCGACTCATAAATCTTAAAATCAATTGTGTTTTTCATTTATTTTTAGGGACCTTTCGATGGTATTCTAGGCTTTAGTCAGGGCTCAGCTTTAGTTGGACTGTTGTGTTGTCTCAAATTATTAAATGGTATTTTAATGTAAATTCTCTGGATTTAGAATTGTATTAAAGTTTAATGTTTTTTATAGAGTTTGACTATGACTTCAAATTTGTTATACTTATCGCTGGATTTAAAAGTCTTACAGCAGAACACTTAAAATTATACGATAAACTTTGCGGTAAATTAATAGACATTCCATCACTTCATATAATCGGTGAAAACGATCAAATCATAGCCAAATGGAAAAGTGAACAATTGATGGAATACTTTTCGAACCCTTCAGTTATTCATCATTCTGGCGGACATTTAGTTCCTTCCTCTTCAAGCCAAAGAAAGCAATTGAATCAATTTTTTGATAAATTTATTAATCAAAACGACTAATTATTTAAATAAAGTTTTATTTCAATCACAACTTAGTTTAACATCTTTTCCTTGTTTTTGTTGAATATCTCTTAATATGTTGAGAATTGGCATTTCTTCAAGTCTTTCTGGTGTTAATATTGACCATAAGATCCCTTTAGGCTTTTGTAATCGAGGCTCACATCTAATTGTTTGAGTCGGAGTTACGATTATATCTACATTGAGATCGTGTTCTCCAAACAATTGATGCGGTAATGTCTCATAGACTTGACAATCATGAACTGTTGTTATTACAGTTGTGGTCAAGGGGTCGACTGCACCCATGCTTGACATCATTGCATATTCTAAATCTGCAAATCCTTCGCCTTTCCCTATTCGATAGCCTAATACAGTAAAAGCTCGATATAAACGAACCGTCAAGGGGTGAAAATTTTGGTTCGTTATATCAAATGTTTGTATATTTCAAATCTTAAAGCATTTTAATTGCAAACAAATGGACAGTCAATTAATATAAATACCGAATTTCTTTAAAATTAACTCAAAAGACATTATTTTGATTCACAAGTTTGCAATTAATTTTCAAATTCAATCAAAAAAATTTTATTCAATTAATATTTACTCTAAAGACAAGTATTTTAGAAACAACTACACTTGTGCTTGAAAATGGGTTCGTTATATCGAGCTTTACTGTATTTTCATATAATTTAATGACAAAAATATTTAATAATAAATATTTTGAAAAGTCATTCAATTAATACCTGCTTTAGAAACAGCAACTGAACCAACAATTATAAGATCGATCTTCACTTTAGAATTTAGACCTATCGGTGTACTAAAACTTTTGACTCCCTGTGATGAGGCACAAGTCCTTAATGTTTCATTTCTATAATCTGGAGGATTAATCTCATTAAACAATCCGGATCTAAGTCTTGGCGTTGGAACCAACAGTGTTTTCGAAGCCTTCTCTCAATCATTAAAAAATAGAAAATTTTAATTAATTTAAACGAAAGCTAATGTACCTCAAGTGTACCTCAAGTGTACGAAGTCTTGCAATTTCTTGTGGTTTATCGGGATTTATTTTGACAACTCTCGCATTTTTAAATTCTTCGAGTTTTACTGCATTCTCACACGCAATGTCTGACTTCTATTAATTAAATTAACTTTAAGTTAACTCAATATCTCGTGTTAGTGATGATTGACTATTAAAGAAAGTCTACCTTAAAGTTTGGGATCCTATTGAAAACAGGTCTGGGAAAGAGTGCGATATCATTGTCTTCCAAATAAGACCATACACTTTGACGTATACTAGACTTTGTTACAGACATTCTTTTGTAATAATTTGTTTATTTCAAAATAGGAAGTATTTCTGTAAATTTGTTACACAAATTATAATTACATGCATTTGAATGTGTTAATGACACCTAAACATTAGATAAAGGTTTTTGTAAAAAGTTGATACACATCCTGTTCGACAGGTTTTTAATAATTCTGCACAACAGATGCCGTAAAAGAGAAGTCAAATATTTTTAGCTGTTTTAAGTTTATATAAGTTATCAATTGGAATAAAACTTCTTTAAAATACAAAATATAATTATATTCAATCATTAAGTATTTCTTATAAATGTATTGAAAAGTATGAGACTTTAGGAAACATTTGTTTGGCATTCAAAATAATAAATACTTATAACTGAACTTTCGATCCATAAGTTTGACTTTAAAGCGACGCAAACGCAGAGTCAATTGTTTAGATGAAGCCATGAATGGCAACGAATTGGCAGAAACTTCATCTAATTGTAAAGAAAATACTTCGGTCTCTAAATTGACGCCTGAATTAGTCCGAAGAGCAGAGATTGAAGTGAATGAAAAGCAAAATTGGAGGGAAAGAGATATTCAAGCCTTAAGAGAGATTGTCTTAAGTATTATGAGATCATTAATCAGAATATAATTTAATTATTAAAAAAATATTCTTTTTTCAGATGAAATATCACTAAATTCTCAAAGCGATGATGCATTTTTGCTGAGATTCTTGAGGGCACGAATGTTTGACTATGACAGAGCCCTTCTTCTCATAAAGAAGTATTACTACTTACAGGCCAACAGTCCAGAGCTGTTTATACCTCCCAACAGATTGAGATCTGTTTTTGAAGCAAATACTATGTCTTTATTACCTAAAAAGTGTAATACAGGAGAAGCAGTTTATGTGTAAAAAAAATTTTTCAGGATTTGTTGTTGAAGTGAATAAAAAAAATTATTTTTAGGTTCAAAGCCGGCCGTTGGGATCCGAGTAAATACAATTTTGACACTTTAATAGCTGCCAGTATTGTTAGTATGGAAACTGCTATTATGGATGAAGTGACGCAAATCAATGGCTTGATTTGTGTCATTGATATGACTGACTTCGGTTGGTCTCAATTGCGACGATTCGGACCATCACAGGCTAAAAAGATAGTTCATATTATAGACGAGTGCCTACCGATTAGGTTCAAAGCGATTCATGTGATTAACGAGTCGACGCTCGCAGACATAGCGTTCACAATCATAAAACCATTCCTAAGCGAAGAACTGCGCAATAAGATTGTATTCCACGGATCGGATTTGACTCAATTGCATTCAATCATTTCCCCTGAAATTCTTCCCACAGAAATCGGTGGAATTGAGGGTCCGCTTGACTCTCAGATATGGTTCGAGGAAATGATGTTAAGTGAAACATATCTCACTACGAATTGGGATAATTATGGTTTTAAAAAATATGCTGATATTAACGATTTGTCAAATTTTCATAGCATTGAAAGCAGTCTCTTCAGAAAATCGCAGACTTGTAACGGCTATTTGTTCGACTATTACAAGCCTTCAAGAGCTGAATAACTGTCTATTTATTTCATATCGTATCATAAGTTATATACTGTAAAATACTTCCTCATTCAATTATTTATGTTTTATATTTTGTGAATTTAATTAAACTTGTAATTTATTATTATTTTCATTAAATTGTTCATTTTTTAATAGTTTAATATAATTTTTAATCGAAATCTTAGTTAAAACAGTTTGTATTACGGTATTGTACGGTATTATACATTGAGATAAAATGTATAAATAGTTTTGCTTATACTGTATTGAATGCGCGCATCTGTGATGAAGGAATCGTCTAACTTATCAGATTCTGCAACATTGAAGCGCAGAATCATCAGAATATAACAGCTATCTTTAAATAATATTCCATCTAGGCTTAAACCGTGTGAAAGCTATTGATTAAGCGTATTATATATTTTAAATCATTTGGTTTTACGTTAAATGATTTCATTTTGGTATCTCTCTGCTCTGATTAAAGAGTAAGTAATATAATAGTTAGGAATACTGTATATCTCCTTATATAATAGATAGTTCAATAGTGTTTTGCGATATATCAATACTTTCGCAATTTTTCTTTAATTGTTGCGCCAGTCGAAGAATATATGCTCTTTTCAGCACATTTTGGTAATAAAATATTATTTATATATAAATGTATTGAAAGTCAGTGAAAATAACTTTGAAAAGTGTTTTTTCTGTAATACAATCTTAATTAGAAGAAAAAGTTATTTTAGAGTATCATTTGTTGAGAGTATTGATTTGATTGTATAAATTTGATGATCGCTTAGAAACATTATCATTGAAAATGTTGGTATTTCCCAATTCACTGTTACGCAGGACATATTCTTGTAGTTTTGCGCAGCAGTACAATAGGACCTCTTTAAATAAATATCATTAATGGACTAATGGCAGGTAAATTGGTATTTGTAGGAGCATTTCTATCGGCAATCGTTGCTTATTTATATTTAAAACGTTGGCCGCAAAAGCAATCAGGGTATGGATTTATTGGTAGAATTCTTTAGTTTATAAGAAATCCATTTTCACTCTTTATTGCTATCAATTTCTGTAACTTTGTATACAATTTATGTAACTTTGTACACAATTTGTATAACTTTGTATACAATTTGTATACTTTAAGCAATTGTTAACTTTGAAAATTTGCTTCGAAAGCACTGTAAATATAAATTTTGCTTCCAATTTCCAATCTAGTTACCTATTTCATTTATGATAAAAATTTTTTTCTATAATAAATCCAGAGTACCTTCACTTTCAAACTTCGTCAGTTTAGTTTTCTTTATTATACAGTATCAGGCATTCATTTATGAGTCAAATGCCATTCTTGAATTGTATTACCCAAAGAGGTCCAGGTAGAGTCCGGCACAATCCTTCCCAGTATCTTGAGAAAATTATAAAATATATGCTATGGTCCCACTTTAATTTTTTTTAGTTTTATAAAAAATTGAAATAAATTTTTATGTTATTTTCGAAATTAATTTGTTGAAAAAACGTTTAGAAATTATTGGCGTTAATATTTTTATTTAAAAATTATCTTAGAATACCTATGATTTTGAGCTACATCATGATTTTTACGATTTTATTATAGATTACTTCTCGAGATTCTAAGCTTATTATTCAATATAAAAACAATTTTATAAGTGAAGGATTTTGCTGTACATTCAAACTGTTCTTTTATTTTTAAGATTAAGCTCATTTGCTATAAATTAATTCGCTTTACATTTCATTATTAAGTTTAGTTAATAATTAAACTAATGAACTCTGAATTACAATGCAATAAATTTGTTTATTCTAAAATTAATTTTAATCGCTTTATTCAATGAAAATTAAGTTAAGAAATTTAGAAAAATTTTAATCAAGATTTTGATCAGAAGTTTTATGTTTCGAAGCAATTAAAATCAAAATTGAGCTTAACATTAGATTATTGTGAAAAAGCATTAAAAGCAATCTAAACAATACAAATATAAGACCATATTTTATCTTCTGATCTAAAAAATAATCGTTTAATATAAGAAACAACTTTTTTGTGAGGAACAAACTTTTTTGGTATTTTCAAAAAAGCATTGAGAAAATCTTTGAGAAAGAAATAGTAAAAAAACTTATTAATTCTTAGCTTTCAAATTATGTAAAAAGTTATCTCGTGTTCATATAATTTTCGCCCTCAACACGATTCCACATTATTTACAGGAGCTTTCTTTTTGTTCTCAAATATATTAGGGGTGATCCACAAATGGTGTCACGCTAAAAGGGGCTATTTATGGATCCCCACCCACTCTATATAACGCAATTTTAACGCTATGTCCTATGGAAAATTTTTTCATGGCTGGACCCCCACCCTGCCCCTTTTGCGTGACATCATTTGTGGATCACCCCTAATATGTGCTCATATAATTTTGGTATAATTTTTGGTAAAACTTAAAAATTTGCTCCTAGATGGCGCTCCGAGATTTTTACACTTGATAGTAATTTTCTTTGACATAATATGTAAAATTACATGAAATTTACAAGTGTAGAATACTTGCAACATCCATAATTCTAATGTTTGCATCTTTTATTTATTTTCGGGTCATATAATAGTAATAAAACAAGAATATGCGCTAATTCTTTACTAGTTATTGACAATAACTTTTAGAGTTGGCTTTTTCTTCATTGAAGTACACATTCTGTTAGCTTAAAATTATCTTAAGTGTTAATTTATTTTCTGTTCAAAAGATAAGCTCATAAGTTCATTAGAAAATTGTTTATAAAATGAAAGTATTCCTTGTTTGCGATTTTAGTATATGATTAGTTTAATCATAATTCCAAACATTTTTCATAAAGAATCCACTGTTTATTTATTGCAATTTTCATACTTTCATATAAATATTAGCATATGATCATTGATTAACTGAATAATAATTGAACTGAACATTATTTGAATTAGAAAACAGTTTCATACTTTATTATATAATTTTATTACTTTAGATGTTAGTGATATGAAATTGCTATCAAAACTGAATTATAATAATTTGATAAATGTTAACACATTCAAACAGGTCCGTTAAAAATAGTATTTGTTTTCGTGACATTTACGTGTTTCTCAGTCCTTTCAACATCTTTTGCCAATTTTTTTGATCTTGATTTGTCCTTTGCTTTGAAGATAACTTTTCTCCTTCACAACTCTCTATTATTAAGCAACATATTGAATAATTTTTACATTTATTCTATTCAATCAAATTAAGTTTGTTTTTCAAAACTTGGCCAAATTTATAGAATAGCAATAAATTAATTTAAATAATCAACAAGAAGATGAAAAAGAAAAAGAAGGAATTAATTATTTTTCAGTTTGTACTTTAACACCAAAACAAATGTTTGATATCAATAAAATGTCATACAATTATTTTATGGGTCTAATAATGGTGACGGCACTTATGACATAAACTTAGTCATAAATTTGCAGTGACTTTTACTGTATTTTAATCAATGAAATGTCAGATTAAAAATAACTAAATTTATTATTTAGACTAAAATTTAAGAATCAGCACAAAACATATTACACTTTAAAATTTATTTCGACTTTTATTTATCACAGAATAAAGATATCATTTGAATAAAGCCTTAGAGACTCCCAATTTTTACTGCAGTGCCTTTCATAGGTTCCTTCATATTGTTGGATGTGTTGGATATGTTGGATATGTTGTTACATAAGTTGTTGTGCAGAAGTATTTTAATTTTTTTTATTTATTTTTTGATAAAATAAAAATTATACAAATTTCGTTTAAGTTTTAGTCAATCTGAAGGACTTATGAAATTCCTAATTATGAATAAGGACTTATTCCCTATATCAGTAACCCATTAAAGAAAAATAAAGCACAGTTTGTCTGAGTTTAATTCACGTAGTGATTGATTTACAAAAGAAAGTTTTTTATTGATTTTTAATATAACTTCAAATCTCAATTACCATTAAATACTAGATCATAAGCAAAGCACGAAAACGATATAAATTATAAATCATCTATAATTTAATATTTAAGTTTCAATTTACATAATCGATAAAAATCATTAAAATTTTGAATAAAAACATAATAAACTATTCATTGAGAGATAAAAAAGACAATGTATTCAAACAGAAATCTTTTTAAGCTTTGATTGTATATAATATATAATAGAGCAACAATTTAGACCATTGTTTTAAGGTATTAATTGATTGAATCAAATACAGTTTCATAACTTCATAGTCTATAAAAGTATACACGGGTACTATTAGCAAATGTAAAAAGTATCTCATATCAGATGCACCCTTGGACTTGACCCGATATCTAATATAGTATAGCATTAAACTGAGTCTGAGCTTTATTACATTGAATGGAGAAATTACTTCGGTTATCAAGTCCTCAAGTCCTTGAGTCGGTTATTTGTACCTATCATTGACGCAATTAATATAACCAAAAAGGAAGCCGTCGAAGACTCGAAAAGGGCTCAAAAAATCGCATGCGATTTATATTGCTAGCTATGAATGCATGCGCCGATTCTTGTACTCTCCGAGAAAAGGATGTGTACACGTATTATGAACATCTCCTATTACAGTATAGCTCATAGTAACGTATCTTAAATCTCACTTCACTGCCAGTCTTCTAACAGAACTGTAACACTTTTCCCACTTTACTTAATAAAACTAATTAAGAGTAAGTCTACTTTTGAAGCATTGAACCAACCGTACGATTTATTGCATTCGCTGTCCAGTGTTTGCTGTATTTATTTAAATAATTATTTAAATTCTGAATAATTGCTCATTAATTATCATTTAATTTGTATAAACATTTATTCCATAGTTTGAATCGCGAAAAAATGGTCGATAAGTCAGTGTTAGACAAACTCGATGCTGGTTTCAAGCGATTGCAAGCTGCCAGTGATTGCCACTCTTTGCTCAAGAAGTATCTCACTCAAGATGTATTTGATAAGCTCAAGAACAAGAAGACTGCTATGGGAGCAACACTTCTGGATGTTATCCAATCCGGTAATTATTGGATTTTTGATTTTGAGATTGAGAATAGTTTCAAATTTAAAGCATTAAAGCAATGCTAATCACAGACTTTGCCCAAACGGGCCATTAATCAGAAGTTGAGAGCTCTGCGGACCAAAAATTAAATTTTTAGGAAATGATAATTAATAAACGATAGCAAGCGTTAACAAATAGGAATAGCGATAATTTTAGGAAACGATAGTAAATGTATTTTATTATTAGGAACTATAGTAAAGGCTTGCGTTTACTCGTATTAAACTATCTTTTCTGCAGTCTTTGAGGGCAAAAATCTTTCGCCTCATGGGATTGACTTTCCTATGATAATCACTGCACTAAAACAATCAAAATCTATTTTGCAAAACATCTATGTCTATCATTTTAATAAAAATAAATCTGAAAAAGTACTTGTATTAGAAATTCTTGTGTAGATTATTCCGCAATATTGAAGAAAACTATCGAATATTTATTTACTTTTACTAATTAAAGTTAATGCCTGTTATGCTAATTACAAATGATTTAATATTTTAAATAAGCATTTAATATATTTTTTAAACAAAGTTAATAGATATTTAATAGTTATGTACTGTACATATATAGCGAATTATCTAATCTATAGAATAAATATAAAGAGAATCAATTTTTATTATAAAAAACAACAATTTATTGCAAAAACTATGTCAATGTTAAATTACTATTTATTTATAAAATAAGATAATGTTTAACTGTGTCTCATAGAAAATCGATTGTTTAGCTCTTACAGTATATCCAGAATCTTGAAATTGAATTCCCTATTCAGAAGTAAAAATCAATCTATCATTAGCTTAATGTAATATTTCAACAGTTATAAAATTTGTTCGGGTATTAATAAATCGTATACACAGAGATTAGAAGTGAGACTTCATTGCAATAAATTATGCTAAAAATGATAGGGTGTCTGCTCTAACAATTATCTGGTGCCTTATATTGAGAAATATCACGTTTGCCAAACTAGAATTAAAGCAATTTATTTTTATCAGTTATTGCACAAAAATTAGATTATTTTTAAAAAGGTTTTTATTCACATTACTTTCATTTATAGGGAGGTCCCGTAGCTATCGATTTTATCATTTTTTTGATAGCACTTCTGTATGTGCGCTAAAATGTTAGACTATATCCTAATGTTAAGGAATGGTAACTAAGGTTTCACTTTTAGCAAATGATTCTACTTATGTATTATGTATTATGTATTTCCTGATCCATTTATTATTAAGAAAACTTATGCCTATTTTTTCTTCATTTTCTTATGCATTTTAAATCAATTCAAAACTGATTGAGTTAACTGCAAGTCTAACTCTTTTTAAACATGCACTACATTTAGACGCTTGAACTTAACATTAAGTTAATGAGAAAGTTATGTCATCGCCAAAGCCTTGACAGTGATAAAGGGGTTAAATTTATTCAGCTTTGCTATTCAGAAAACCAAGATAAGAGTGGGAGACATCAGTCGTGTAAAAATTTATTACTACAGAAACAGTCAATGAATTTAATTGTTTAGCTATAATTATATTCTACTTACGTATCAAAGAAACAAGAATTGCTTATAATTTTTTTATTGCTTACTTAATTGTATAATTGATTTGAATGATTGCACTTCAAGTATTTAAACCTTAATATTTCTGCAGAATTTATTCATCCATTTAATTAGAAATTCTGTATTAAATCTTATCTTATATAATACTCATTGTATTACATTTACCTTTGCATCTTTACCTATGCAGTACAGTTATATTGTTAAATTACCTGTGCTTTTGAGGTACCCGTATATGGTATTATACTATTGGACTTTAATCATACCATTAATATTTTTTTTCTGAAGTTATATTGCATTAAATTTCTTACTTCTTACTACTTATGAAATTGAGTCCTATACTAACGAGTAAACTATTATCATATTTAAATATATAAAATTAATTAAACTAATAGAATACCAATACAAATAACTAAATCTCATTTTTAATTATTTTAATTATTGAGTTTTGATTATAGCATTATTTAAAGGGTAATATTGTAGTGTTTAAGCCCAATTAGATATCTCGAAAATGGGACCAGAATTTTAGACAAGAATTAATCATTAATTTAAATCATATAAATTTCGAATATGAAGCTATGTTTAGATTATTAAATCAGTATCACATTTAGATCTGACGATCACAATATATCTATATATTTCTGCAATATATGGTATGCTGTACTTTACTTAGAATAATAAATATTCTCTTTCAAGTTTATCTTATAACTTATGCCAATGCAAAAAAGACTTCATTACATAAACTTAAATAAATACATAATTTGATTGCAAAGTGTTGTATAAAAATAGTTGACATAATTCTGGTTTTACGCTCAACTCAAGCATCAAGTTGTTGTGATTCAATATATAGTATACCTAAACACAACAGTTGTAAGTGATGCCAAATTTAGAAAAGCATCCAAGCATACATATTATTATATTATGTCTTATATTCTACAGTAGCATCAGATTCTTAGCATTACGTTCAGGATAGACTCAGCTTTTTTTTAAAGGGAAGTTATATTCTATTTTAATACAGCGAGGGATATTCCGCTCTGCTTTTGGAACCCTTGTTTGGTTGCAAGTGTGTGAATATGAAATTAGATTTAACACCAAAATAAATGTCTTATTTAAAAGACTATAGTTTTTACAGATCTTATATAATATTCAAAAAGTTTAATATTTAAAAATATAAACTCATATGTTGAACGAATTGATATTTAATAAAATGTTTTTCTTTCTAAAGGTGTTGAAAATTTGGATTCAGGCGTTGGATTGTATGCTCCGGTAAGCAGAAAAATGAATGTCAATTACTTGTCAATGATTTGAACCCTATTTCTTATAACTCATAGGATGCAGAATCATATACTCTGTTTGCAGACCTTTTTAACCCAGTGATAGAGGACTATCACGGAGGCTTCAAGTCGACTGATAGACACCCGCCCACAGATTTCGGTGATCTCAATACACTTGTCAATGTTGACCCAAACAACGAATTTGTTATCTCAACTCGAGTTCGTTGTGGTCGTAGTCTTCAGGGATATCCATTCAACCCATGCCTCACAGAAGCGGTGGGTTTGAAACAGGAATTATCTATAGTTTTATTTTTGTATTTATTTATTTTTTCTATTAATAGCAATACAAAGAAATGGAAGATAAAGTGAAGGCCCAACTGAGCTCAATGGACGGTGAACTTAAAGGCACTTACTATCCACTGACTGGTATGGATAAGAAAACTCAACAGCAACTTATTGATGATCACTTCCTCTTCAAGGAAGGCGACAGGTATTGGTTTCATTCCATATGTTTTATGTTTATTTGAATAGTTTGATGAATAAAAATCAAAACGAACTGATGAGAAAACAATTAATTTATTTTAGTTTTTGTTATTGAAAACAGATTTCTTCAGGCGGCCAATGCTTGTCGTTTTTGGCCAACTGGTCGTGGAATATACCATAACGACGCTAAGACTTTCTTGGTTTGGGTCAACGAAGAAGGTATTGTTCATATTTGTATTTTTGTCGAATGAGAGCTAAAATTTTATTTCTTTTTACAAATAATTAAAATGGATTTTTTGAAACACGTATTCATTACTTAATTTCCTAAACTTTAGATCATTTGCGTATAATTAGTATGCAAAAGGGCGGAGACTTGAAGACAATCTTCTCCAGACTGGTTAAAGTAAGTTTACTTTATTACTGAATATTAAAAGAACAGATAATTAAATCTTTAATTTAAAGGCCGTGAAGACAATTGAATCGAAAATTCCATTTTCCCGCGACGATCGCCTCGGCTTTTTGACCTTTTGTCCGACTAATTTGGGGACAACCATCAGAGCCAGTGTACACATAGCTCTGCCAAAACTGGCCGCAGACCGCAAAAAGTTGGAAGAAGTGGCGTCGAAATACAATCTTCAAGTTAGAGGTACGAGAGGTGAACACACAGAAAGCGAAGGTGGAGTTTACGATATTAGTAATAAGAGACGCATGGGTTTGACTGAATACCAAGCAGTTCGAGAAATGCAAGACGGAATCCTCGAAATGATCAAAATCGAGCGATCCCTTTAAATTGTTACCTGTTATTAGTCATTATTTTTCTCTAAATTAGATTTAAAATTATTAACTGTTGCCATAATTTGATCCCTTTTATTAGAATTGTTAAAATTGATTTTATTTAATAGATATATCGATTATCTATTAAGCTTTAAAAACTAGTCTTCACAGCCAAAGTTTAAAACATTCACATTCTATTCAAAGCATATTAATTATAATTCACATTTGCATTGTTTTCCTTAAATTTGAAATAAGATTCAATTATTTTAGAGAAACGATTATTAGCCCATTAATGGCCACAATAGTTAAGTGATATATAAAGTAAATAAGATATGATATGATAAGTTGCATAATCTTCATAATGTTATATAATGTTATGTTTGATTGGACAATGAGTTTAATGTTAATGCATTATGTTTTGCATAATATTCTTAAAGGTTGCTGTTTATCAAGAATATTATGAATGTTATGAATATTATGAATGTTATGAATATTATGAATGTTAAGAATATTATGAATGTTAAGAATATTATGAATGTTAAGAATGTTATGAATATAAGCGCAAACTTAATGTTAATGTTGCGAACTGTTAATGATTAAGAATTGACAATAAATTAATTATTTGCGAAAAGTTCTCATTTTTTAAATTTTATATTCAATTACAGGTATTTGTTATGATTCCTGTTCATTAATTATATAAGTGTTGGCATGAATTTAAAATTTGACCAATTTTTAGAGTTTTATTAAAGAAAAATTGTATAATATTTTAAGAATTTCACTTAAAATTAAAATAGTTTCAGTCACTTATTAACAGAGCTTTCCAAATGGGTAGTCCTTAATAGATCTCTACACTGAGGTACTGGGTGACAATTAAGAGACTGACACTTAAGAATCATCTATAACTTTTTAACTGTTGAATTTTGAGTGATGAGACTTAATGATATTTATCTACTATAATGGGAGTTTTTTTTCCATAGAATTAGATCTTTGCTTGAATTTGCGGCGCTTTATTTGAATTAGTTTATATGGCCTATTATGGAAGCACTTAAGCGACATTTAGTGGTCACAGTGAAAATTCACCAATTTAAGTTGTAGTCATCAAGTTGTGGTGTAAACATTGATGAGAAAGATCGACGATCTCAGAGGAGTATTTTTTGCAAATTTTGGAGATTTTTTGCTTTCGCCAATAGATGGCGTTTGAGTGCTCCAATAGATGACCATATAAACTAATTCAAATAAAGCGCTGCCAATATTTA
>JAUJYT010000271.1:0-22525 GCA_033996565.1 Nanhermannia nana
TAGATATAATCTTGAGATTAAATGATTCTTAACTTTAGATACAATTATATAATTTAACAACATTTTGGTCTAAATTTAGATTTTGTCTATCGAATGGACAGTCAATTAGTTATTTTACTAAATTATTATTCTGTTTAATACTACTTTTTTTTAATCTAATTAATCATAAAATGCCTGTCAATTAAAATAAAGCAAAACTTGTAATATGTGCACAATTTCTTATCATTGATAAAAGTTTTCAAAAAGAAATCTTGAATTGTAAGCAATTTCAAGAACTTTCATAGAATTTTGTATTTGGGCTAAAATTAATATTATTAACAGATTATATATTCATATCTATTAAAACATATTTTATTATCCGTGCGATGAAAGTATCAAAAAATTAATGCAAAACTACATTACATCTGAACTCATATTTAAAGTTCTTACAATGGTTCAAAACATTTCATTTACTTTTCTTAATATGTATTTAACTTTTCGTTATTTCATTTAAAAAAAGAAATACATAAAAGAGTTAATGTTTAGACATTTGCTATTCCTATAAGTGATAATTTACAGCTCTTTTTGTTTAAGGTATACATTAGTTTCGACTTAACATTGAAATATTGATAATCCAACTAAAAGTAATATAATCAATGGTCTTACATATTATATAGTCTTTCAATTTTCTTTAATAAAACTGTTTTTTACTTAATAATAGCCAATTAATTAATGAATTATTAATAAATTGATTTTATATTTATATAAAAAACTTAAATATCGATATTTATTGAAATAATATTAAATAATGTCAAAAATTGAAAACAATGTTAAGATTCTAAAGTGTTTTGATTGATGGAATCTTCGAGTTCCAGTTCGGTAATTAACTGCTCTTCAGTTGCCGGAGAAAACATAGACTGACCCGAACGCGAACCTAATTTCAAGGCCTTTGAATTGGCCTTTAGTGAAAACTCAATTTAATAAACAAGTAATGAAGATATGATAAAGTGAGAAAAGGCTAACCTTTGGTCTTATAGAAGGTGCGGAACTGCTACCTATAGCTCGATCTCCAACATTAGTCTCTAACTTGGCTTCATTAGTACTACTCGACAGAGACATATTAGACGAACCACCCATTGATTTGATTCTTTCGACTTGTTGTGTTTTTTGCAATTTACTCAACTCTTTCGCCTTTTCACGCATTTTCTGTTTGGCTTCTCTTTCTTGCGTTTGTCTGACAGCTACAAAAACTCTTTCTTCGTGTGAATCCATTTCAATAAATGTCCTGACCTGAGACATATTAACGCTTTCGCGATAACCTATTCAAGAGTCAGTAAATTATGACTAAACAGAAGCAAACAATGGTTTGAACCCTAACCTAAGGCCACAATTTCATCGAAAGCAAATATTAAAGTAAATGCATTGTCATTAATTGCCTGTTCATCTGATGAACCCTTCGTTTGAGATGATGTGTATTCGTTAATAACCCGAACAAATAATCTAATGTTAAAAATGATTAAACAATTTTAATTAAATAATATTCATCAAAGTTGGACTCATCTTAAAAAAAATACCTTAAAGTTTCCAAATCTTCTAAAATGTTTGATGTTTTGGTAGTTATGAGCACACAATAAAGCTTATCCATCAATGCTTGATATACATATCGAACCTATTCATAAATAAAATTATATTTTAATTTTTATAAAACGTGTAAAACGAGTGCATAATAGAGAAAATATTAATTAATTAATAAATGAAGATAAGTGTTGAGAATTGATGAGAAGTGACTCACAGTATCGGTCTCTATGAAGGTGTGCTGTTTGTCTTTGGTGATCAACTTTGTGAACGCTGTCAAAAGTCCTGTCAAAACAATTTTTGTTTAGTTTAACAAAAAGTATTCGAATCTCAAACTATTTGAATCCATAAAAATTGCTTTAAATGGTATTTTTAAATAAAGTCAATTGTAAGTAAACATCAGTAATAAAAATGAAGTTTTTTATGTAAAGCAAAATAAAGTTTAGATTTGAATATAAGACCATTTATTTGACTTTATATTACTTTTGAACTGAAAGTCAATCTTTATCTTTGAGTCTAAAAGTGTTGACTTATTATACAGAAGAACGAGAAAGAATTAAAAACTAAAAAACTGACAAATTATTTGATAATTATTAATTTGATGAAACCAACAAATTGAGAAAACGTTTGATACCTTCAATCCTCGATCGCGTCATTTCAACGAATTGTCGCGAAAGTAATATTTTTCCGTTTTGTTTGGACACAACTCCAGACGCTAACAATACCTTCAATTAAATTCATTTTACAATTATATTCATTATAATTAAATCTAATATTTATTTAAATAAATACCATTTTTAGTCAGATTTCAATTGAAAGCCACGTCAGCGCAAACTTATTTGTAATAATAACTTAGTTTTGACTGTTTTTAACAGATCTTTTATAATATTTGTATTAATAATAGAATACAATTAATGACAATCGAAACGAAGCGCGAAATTTATTTAATTTAATATTAAATTTACTTTTAAAATGTTCAAAAAATTGAAATTCAGTTTAAATACTTTATATGATACTATTTTTCATAAAGTGTTGAATTTAATGCAAATTCATATCAATATAAACATTGATATTATATTATATCGATTCTAACGATAGAGATGTGCGCCCACTAGTATTTATTGCTATTTCTGAGCAAAAGTTTTTCTTAGATCTCAGCTTTTATTAAAAAAGAATGTTTTCTAAGGATTTTTTTAATTATTAGTTGTTATAATAATTTGATAAATAATTTTTTAAATTAATTATTCATCAAATAATTTGGTTGAGATTCTAATTATAATTAAATCGATTAATATCATTAAGTTTTTTGATAAACTCAATGCCAACTAATGTTAAAACTTTATGAAACCTGACGAAAACGGGTCTCTATTTGAGCTCAAAAAATATATTCTTATTTCTAAATTTTAATGTTTTATAAGTTTTTAATTTTCTCATTTATCAATTATTAATCATAATTATTTAACAATAATTTTATGAACAAATTAAATAGAAATGCATTAAAGCCAAGTTCTAGGTATGAGTTGAGAGCTCTATAATTATCCGTTAAATAAAATAAATAAATTTATTTAACTTAAAACTTAATAAATTGTTAACTTATATGAAATAAAATTGAAAATTTTTATTAGAAAAATAAAATAAAAAATATAATACATAAAAAATAGTAAAATAAAAGAGAAATATAAAATAAAAGAGACGAACAGGTAAATGGTGTAGATCTCTATAAATGGGTGTCTCTCTATGTTTCTCTATTGAGAGCTATTGAAAGCTTTAACGCCATTATGAAGAGAGAAATAATAGAAAAGTATAGTCTATTCCTATATTAGTATAATATTCAGTATAAACTGTATAACAGATAACATATATTGAAATATATGATAGTTATATAGAAATATTGACCGCTCACTCACTGACTCGCTCTCTCTCTCTGTGCTTTGATCACAAAGAAGACTCAGTGCTATATCAATATTGTGCTCAAACCTTAGCTCTCGTCTCGTTTTTTTGGCAGTGACTTAACTGTCGACTGACTCGCGTCTCCGTCTCCCGCAATATCGCGTCTGTGGTGTGTGTCTGTGGTCCACAAACACGACGTGATTCAAGGTTTGCATCAAAAGAGGTGCAAAACATAACACGAGTTTAATAGAGCACTAATACTGTTAATACATATCAAAACGTCAGCTGAAAGACGCGCAAAGAGTCAAACCTATAAGACTATTGTCTTTAATATTGTATTAATATATATAATAATTTACTTCAACTCATTGTCTAATTATTATTACATCGTTTAACACATCATTACTTCACTTGTGATCAAACCCTCGAGAAAGAGTTGATGAAGTATTAATAGTGCTTTTTTACTAATCCATCTCTTCGGCTAATTATTAATTATTATTATTATTACTATTAATGCTATTATTATTTCGGTCCAAATTGTAGAAAGTGTTGGACAGTTTCGTTTTCTTCTCAAAAAAAGTAAGTTTTAGTTCACTATCCTTTTCACTATTATTATGAATACAATTATAGTATTATTATTGATATTAATAATTATTTCCTTAAAAACTATGCGCCTTTCAAACCATAGCTTTTGATGAATGAATTTTTAAACTACTCTTAAGTGTGAATTGAATTTCTTGTGTTTATAATTATGATGTTTGTAAATAAAAGCATTTACTGTCAAATTATAGCCAATATTTATATATATTGATAAACTATTTTATATCATATTATATACTCATTGCAGTCAATGTTTTCATTACTCAACCGTTCGCTCATTTGATTTTAATTTTTATATTCATTTAATTAATTGTTTATTTCGCACAAAATTATTTTATTTTTTTCATTATTTAAATAAAAGTTTTAGTTTTAATATAGTTTTAATTCTATTTCACAAGAGATTAGGTTTCACTCAATTGGCGTGCAATTAATCGATATTTAAATAAAATGTAAATTTAATTTTAATAACACCTATGAAATGATAGAAATTATTTTATTTTTTGAATATATTTCAGATTTAAATAGAAATCTTGTGTTGAGTGCAAGTGTTGTGAATGCCTTTTAGAAGACAAACGTTTACTTATATATTGAAATCAAATAAATTTAAGGATTCAAAAGAGTACATAAATGTTGGCATTTGTTACTAATTGTGGCGCTTTTTCTCTAATAATCCGTTTATCCATACATTCAATACATGACCCGAGTTGATGATGGGCTCTAAGAGTGACCAATTTGTGCACGACTTGGTTCAGTTCTATCGCAATCGAGGCTCTCATAAGTAAGTCTTGATTTGACTGATTTGAGTCCACTCTTAATCTAATGAGTTGTTTGTCTGTAACCCCTAATAGTCCACAACCACAACAATTTGTCGCCCGACTCAATGGCAGAACTGTTAATTTATCAGAACTTTATTCTTATGTTCTGGAAAGCGGAGGAAGTTTTAGAGTAAACCAATCAAACCTTTGGGATGATATCTATTGTAAACTTTTCAAGTGAGTTAACTCTAAATTATGATTTAATTAAAATTAAAATTGATATTTGAATTGTGTTGTTTAGGACCTCAGTGACTGGTGCGAACATATCGGTAGCATTGCGTCAAATATATTCTCGTTATCTTTTGCCGTATGAAAAAGCATTCAGTTCTAACTTTGGTAATGATTTGTTAGACGACGACGAAGACGAAAGGTTTGTCATCTTATCACATAATACATAATATAATGATAACTATTCTATTATATGATTCGATAATGAATTGTTAATTTTAATTTTAATCCTACAGTAGTTTTTCGTTCAATGCGAGTCATAACCATTCGTTTAACTCTCAAATAACTAATTTTTCAATACCTCCATATTCGCAAAGCCAACAAATATCTGCGAATAATGTTCAGACTCTCGATAGTATTAAACCGATAAATAAATTGTTTTGTTCTCTGTTGAGTGGTTTGCCCAACGAATTGGATTTTGCATTAAAAGTGTCGACAATACTCATTAACTCGAATCGGTTTGACTGGAATACAGACTCGAAATATATAAATTTGCTTTTGGAGTGCTCTAAAAGCTATTGTTGTATTTGTGAAGAAGAAGACAATAACACCAACTGTGAGAGCGATACCAATAGTTTTGATAATGAAAGTCATTTGAACGGTATTGCGAACAGTGATGAACAAAACAAAACTTGTAATTGTTATCAGAGATTTTGGTATCAATGCTGTACTAATGAACAAGTGCTTGAGTTAGTGTTTGGTCCGCGAAACTCAAAACTTGAAGAAATACCTCCACAACTATTTTCTATAATAGAACAGCGCATTAGACTTATCGCTGATATTATTAGAAACCTATCGTTTACTTATGATAGTCAAGAAAGTGCTTCGAGTTTGTCCTCTTCGGGCAGCGGGACAACTATGTTAAAGTTTTTATTGCTATTGATGATGTGCGACGACCCCTCCTTTAATAATGTAGCTCTTGATATATTGTCTAATATTGCGCCGGCCACTGCTCTGGTCCATGAAGACAGTGAATATAGTCTTATTCAACAGTGCATTAATCGCCACTGCATTCTAATTGCAATGACCAGCAATAATATTCATTGCACGAGTCGATGCCTCGAAATTATCTCCAGAATATTGTCATCTAATGTCGAAGAGTTGAATTGCACTTTAGAATCATATCTTGAAGAATATGAGGTATTTATACTTTAATCTGTTATATTTATATATCATAAACTTATATTTCATCAAAGTTAATTGCAATCCTACTCATTCACATACATTTAAATTATACTTTTTTAGTAAATTATTGTATCTTTCATTTTAAACTCTATTCTAAACCGTCAAAACATAAAAAAATTTTACCTTTTATAACAAAATTGATTATTTTTCACAAATTGAGTACATTTCACAGAATGAGAGCCTTTACTTTTCGTTCATTAATTATTCGTATTATTAATCTTTCGCTTAAATTATTTTAATTTATTTTAAAATTGGGTTTACTCTAAAGCTAACCAAATAAGTAAATGTTCGCAAAATAATTGATTTTTGTTTCTTAAGCAAATATAAGCGAAAGGCAGAAGAACACGATTTTATTTGTTCACAACTTTTTAATTGCACTTATAAAACATGAATTTCAAGCTAATGATCATTTTAAGCGATACAGAACAGAAACTGTCTGAAAAAGATTGATAAACGGTTCAATTGAAATAGATTTTAAGTTATTTTATTGCCTCACTTCAAATATACTGTATATATTGTTAAATATTAGCTAAAACTTATTTCTTATGTGTAATCCTTTTCTTTTAAGTGCTCCCAAAGAACTAATGATGACGAGTGAGATCTGATGATTGCGCACAGTATCGAATCAATTCTCTCAAATCAATAGTGATTCAAGAGAATGAGTTCAATTGTGTGTACGATTATCATTAGCTTAAAATAAAATTTAATATGATTTTTGTTTAATTTGATATTTTATAGTGTTTATAAACATTAAAATTGAAAAGTTATGAATCAATCAAATTGTGAATTGAAATAAAATGCCTTTAACTGTATATTTTTTTCACATTTTTTCGTCCAAATATTTAGACGCTTTTTGATTCCCGCTCTATATACATTTTGAAAGTTATCTTTAAACCCAAATCATGTTTATTGAGGGCACAAAATACTAATAAAGCAGTCACTGTGAGCCACAGTTAGTGAGTCGGCTTCACTCATACTTTGCTTTACTTTAGAACTAACTGTTTCGTGAAATATGAGTTAAGGACTTGTTGTTTCTATATTACAACTACATATTTAGAAGTACTTTACTGTTAGGGTTTACCACTTATGAATTAATAACTCTATGATTAAAAGTATGTTAACTTTATTTGATTGAATCCTTTAAGGAAAGCATTTTATCTATTGTTATTATTTGTTTTTCTTTTCTTAATTCAAATTTTAGGTGAAAATTATTTGAAAATAATTATGGAATAAATAAATTAGATTTAATAGTAAAACATATTAAGTAATCATTTTTATTATTAGTTTTATATGAGAAATACTCTGCTTTACTCGTCTTTGCATTAAATACTTTTGTTTTCATATTTATGAGTCAGTTCTATTAAATATTATAGAAATGATAGACTTTTTTTTATTGAATTTCAAAATTATATTACATAATAACAGTTCACGCATTATAATGAAACTTATGATTCACAACTCATACATTGCTAACATAATATTAGACAGAGTCTCCTCCCGTACAGTATATCTTCTCTTATAATAAAACTATGCTTTAGTCGTTAAATAGTGCTAATTATGAATACATATGTACACTTATAAGTAGTGATCACAATGAGTGCGCTTTGCGCTAAACCTAAGCTTCAATTGCAATTTCAAGGATCTCTGAGCTTTGCTCGAGTTTAAAGAGCAGTCAATCAATAAGAAGCGCAGCTCAAGCTCAGGATATAAGCTGAGACGTTAGTTGGCTAATCAAACATAACATACAGCGCATTTCAGTAAATCATTATTTTAATACAACTTTTATACTTGTTTGAGTATATTCTCATATTATTAGATGAGCTGCTTATAAGCGTAGCCCAGTCTCAAAGCTTGATCTTCTGATTAGCAGAACATGGAGTTTTTGAGAGAAGCACAGGTCGAGAGACCGATTGCGATCACTACAGTAGTATCTCAAGAATTGAGTCGTCATTATGAGGGAAATTGTTTAAAATAATCGCTAATATATAAGACAAAAATTATGGGAACAGTTATATATAGATCGGTGAAATGGGCGTAAGGCCACAATTTACGTCAAATACCCCGAATATTACCGCCGATTTAAAAATGTTAAGTCTCGGCGTAAACCTATATTTGCCGAATATAACTGGCAACAGGTATTTGTAACTTTTTAATAGTTTTTCAGTAAAGAGACACATACTTCCTGTACTTCCATTTTGTAGTTTTTAAGTCTTTTAATTACATTATCAAAATCTGTTAATATGGGGAAAAAGCTTAAAATTACAAATTTTTTATTCTTTTTATAGCTGTTTTTTAAAGCTTTTGTTTGTCTTTTACTCTTTTTTATGTTACCGTTTTATGAATTACTGTTTTATGAATTTTGTAAAAATATTTGGGTTTTAGCTGACACCGAATAAAACTTATTTCACCGATCTCTATATATATTTAAATAATATTTTGGTTAACTTTTTGTTTTTGAATCAATATTTTTAAAGATGTCTTTTTTCTTAGGATAAGTTATATCAAAATAATCATTGAATTCATTTTACTTTATAATATATTTAAAGTGCTCTAAAGTAAGTCTTCAAAAGATTTTTTTACTCGACACACATTTTTGCTTTCGGTGTGCTGGGGAAGGGGTCGATCTTCTGTCGTTCGACAGGGGGTATCCTCGACCACATTGTCAGGGGGTATGATATCCGATACACCCCCTGCCCAGCACAGATTGAGAGACCCTTTTACAGAAACAAATCTAATAATAAAAGTAAAGTTTTTATGCTTTAAACTACAATATTTTCAGACACGCTTTAGTTCGCATTTTAATTGTAGCGAACAATCAATAGTTTTATGGTTTTAATTATAAAATTTAAATTGATTTCTGTTTGACAGGTATTTGTTCGCATAACACAACTGATGACCTGTCAGTATGACATAACCCTATTGTTGGCTATATTAGAGTTTTGTTTGGCTATATCTGAACAGAAGCCTTACATGTTAGTTAAAGACGATAATAAATATCTCATAAGTAAGTATTGAAAGTTGCTTTCAAATGTTGGTCTTAAGAGTTAATATATATTATTGTTATTTAGAAATATTGTTGACTCTTTTGAATTGTGAGGCGTCTGAACATTTCACTACAACTGCTTTAAAAAGGATGAAAATAATAGACGATCGGCCGCGAACTCAGATTAATTCAGCACAAGAAACAAATTCAAGTCAACAAACAGTTTGCACTTCAAACGTGAACTCTCAGAACACAATTTCTCAATCGAATAGTATTGATAACGAAACGTTTGCATTGAATTGGTTGAGAACCACATACGAGCCGACAACGATTGTGACACAATCTCAATCTTTGAAAGCATCCGATTTATACGCAGATTATGTTAAATACTGTTGTCGGAGCTCTCGTCGGAATGTGATCGCAGCTCAATCTTTTTCGCAGCTCATAAAGCGATGCTTCCCTTCGTGTAGTATTACTAATAATCATACCATAATTGAAGGCATAGTCGCAAAGTCTATCACAAGCACCTCTCAGACCAAATCTAATCAAATACCGACATCACAACTGATGTCACCCATTCTTAAGGCACATCTAAGCGCTCCTCCAAAGAATAGTAACACTACTTCGAATACGGTTAATAGTATTAGTAATACCAGTAATACCTGTAGTAATAACACAATTAGTAATAATAATAGTATCAATAATACCAATAGTAGCACATCCTCTCCCACACTAATTTCAACTCCAACGCCAATCACAACTGCGATACCAATTCCCACAACAAATACTTCTACTCTTATTAAGAGTCTTCTGGCAAATAAGCTGAGAAGCAATGCTACCGTTTCTGGAACTGTTATCACAACAACTAACTCGACAGTAAACACAAACATTTGCACGAATGCGATCCCAATCGTAACAACAGTCACAGCAACTCCAATAACAAGTGTATCTAATATTGGAACGAATGAATCTAATTGTGAATCTGTAACCATATCTTCTTCACAGCTTTCATCTGCAATAACAATAACCCCTTCCATAAGTCTGACTCCAACTAATACAATAATAAGTGCTTCAAATGCCACTCTATCCACACAAACAATACAACCGCCGCAACAGTTCCTACTCGTGCGGACTATCATTGCATCTCCCGGTCAGCAGCAGTCGGGATGCACTGGTTTAACAACCACTGGAACTCCAGTCAGACTCATTTTACCTGCAAGTATGTTAACAACACAGCAAAGGCTTAATAACCCTACGGTTAACGGTATTTCAACCACTTCTACGCCTTTAAATAATGTAACAATAAGTGCTCCAAATAGTAGTAATAACAATACTAATAATAGTGTGACTAATATAACAGCAAATTCGTCGTCAGCTGACCTGTTCTTGAAGACCGTATTGTCGGGCTCTAACAGTACAAACTCAGTTCCAGTGACACCCATAAGAAGTAGCGTTAAGTCATCGCCTCTTTTGAATGTATTACTAGATAAGGGAAAATTGCCGGACTTCACCTCATCCACTGTTCTTAACAATCAAGTGAGTGGTAATGCATTTGGCACTATGACTAACTCCGCAACTCTTATGCAACAACAGGCGCCAAAAATGTTTATATTGACCACAAAATCGCCGCTCGCTATCAAAAGTTTGCCGGCTTTGCAAACGCAAAACCAATTGACTCAACAAACGACACAATGTCTACAACAGCAACAATTAACGTCAGTGTGCACTCCTATGCAGCCACAAAACTCTGTTCAGTCTTCTCTTCAAACTTCATCTGCATTTATAACTAATACAGGAATTGCTAACATAACAGTTACCACATTTTCAACAACACCCACCATAACAGTTACCACATTCTCAACAACACCCACCACAAGCACAACAATTAATCATTCGAAACAGTCTATACCAAAAAATTCTATAACTCCAGCAATTAATGGCGAACTCTCGTCACCTATCAATGCAATCAATACTATCAATACAGTGAATACAGTAAATACAGTAAATACTGGAACTATTTTCAAAGCCAGTTCACTGAATGCTATCAATGCAGTACCTGCTAGTGATTTGTCTTCTATAAAGGACATGAAGAAAGCAGTAGACGACGCAACTAAGCTTATATCCAAAAGACGTAATGAAGAAGAAAGTATTGCATCCAATAAAAAAATTAAGATTAACTCTGTTTTAACAATCCCTTCGTCTGCAGTTTCACAAAATTCTGTAAATCATGACTCAAATTGTAATTCTATTTCTATTGTTAATTCTGAAACTAATTCTAATATCAATACTAATCTTCAACAACAAGTATTAACTAAAACTTCTACATTATTGGCGACCACAACCACTTCAACAGTCACCTCAATTAATACATCTAATAATCATAACAACAATAACAATAATAGTAATATTAATAATAGTAATAGTAATAGTAATAACAGCAATAGTAGTAATAATAATAGTTCAGTGCATTGTGATTATGAATGTCAATGGAATGATTGCAAAAAGTAAGTATTAATTAGTTTATTAAGTTATTGTATATTAACTGAAATATTAAATGAAATTTTATTATTAAAGAACATTTGGTCGCGCGGCTGAAGTATTTTTACACGTTCACAATCACCATATTATGCCTTCAACATTCCCTAATGTAATGACATGTCTTTGGGGTGGACAAGAAGGTACAGGCCCTGGGTGTCTATCTAAAAGACCAAAGCTATCTTTGTTGACACATCTTTTGGTACGTCTAAAAATTTATTTGTTAACTGTTTGAGGAATTAATTAAATTTAAATCTTTTATCAGGACTTCCACTGCAACCCAAATGTATTACAACAAGACTCTGCACGGAAGAAACAGTTGGCTTCAGTGGGATCCACTTCAATAGTACTACAACAACCTCCTGCACATCCGGGTTACGCACACAATGCGGCGCTGCTCGCCATCAGAAGACACGCTACTAATTATGTGGTAAGTTTTGATGGTTTTGATGATTGTATTTATTTAAATACTTTAAATGATTGTATAATTGCTTATGAAATGTAACCCTAAGGAACCTCCAACGCTGCCGCCTATTACAAAGTTGACACCTTTGACTGTAAGCATTCGATTAACAGCTGCGCTTATACTGAGAAATTTGGCACTACATTCGTCTTTTGTGAAGCGGTAACTATTTGTTTAGTTGATAAATATTAACATTGAAATTGATTTTTTGTTAATTTGAAACATGTTTTCCTCACAGATCGCTTGAGTGTTTCGAACAATATTTATGTGAGTTATGTATGTCTGACGGAAGGGATGAGTCGCGAACAATTGCCCAGTGCTTGGCTGTGATTACTGATAAAAAGTAAACTAAAATTTTATCAAATGTTTGGCAACAAAGACAACATTATTAAGTCGAGTCTCAAATTGCGGTCATTTTTTGACTGACGAACTTTTTACCTGAACTGTTGCATATTCTTGTGGCCCATCAGGAGTTGAATGTGAATCTCCTTCATCTTCATTATCATTATTGTTATTTAATTTAAAAATAGCAAAACTTTGTCATTTTATAAAGTAAAGTAAATTAATTACAAAATAAATTTTTAAATAAAAATTAAATTATTGACAAAACAATATATGAAATGAAAGTTCATTTTAATAAATCAATCATTTATTTTATAACTGATCTGCAAGTGTTCCAATACAATTGCATTCAAGTCTTGTAAGCTTACACTTAAAATATTGTAATAATCTGGTGAACACTTTCTGCCAATTCCTAAGTGAAGTGCAATCTCTTTTTGTAAGTCAACTACTTTTTCGAAGATATGCGACGGCAGAGGCTGTGGTAATATTCGGGCCACGTTTATATAATCGATTACTGAATTCAGATAATTGTTTTCATTTAAATTATTAGACATTTGGTGAGAAACATTCAACTCTATGCCTGTATTACTATTAGTATTCATTTCATTGCTATTAATTCTATTAATATTATTAACATTTTCTTCAATATTGAGTCTAAATTGAGAACTATTTTCACAATTATTGTTGTCTGAAGTTTTGGCCATCGATTGATGGCTCGAATCAATCGATTGTTGGCATTGGTTTGGGTTTGGGTTTAGGTTTGGATGCTTTGAATGTAATTTCCTTTCATGTCTTCTCAAAGCTGAGCCATCATTGAAACCCATTTGACAGATAACGCACTTATAATTACGACTATTTTCGTGTATTTTCATGTGTCGAATGAGATCACACTTGTATTTGAAAGTATTTCCGCACTTATGACACAAACAAGTCTTGGAGCTGTTGTGAGACAAGAGATGAGAGTTTAAGTAAGACTCGCGCGCGAAGAGTCGACCGCATACTTTGCAGACTATTGTCTTCCCATTCGGTTGATTTGTTTGACTCTCATTTCGATGCAGTTTTTGATGTTTTTGAAAATTAGACGATTGACGGAAAGTTTTGCCACATTTGAGACATTGAAAGGGTTTGCTATCCGTGTGAATATATTTGTGTTCATTGAGTGAGAGCTGGCGTGTGAACACTCTTTTGCAAACATCGCATTCATAAGCATTTCGCCTATTTATTACACTATTGATTGACATTTCATCTATTCTTCATTAACTTTACTATTTCTCAAAACTTCTTTTATATCCAACTCTTCTTCGCAATTAATATCAATAAAAGTTAAGACTGAGTTCAAAACTCATTTAATTATTAATACTATAAGTCACATAAGTATTGGTTTTGAGTGAATTCACATTTAATTAATGGATTCAATGATTCAATGATTGAATTGTCACATATTTTAACTTTTCTTCAATTATTCTTTTGATTGATTAACAGTTTTAAGTTTTATTTGAGAACAAAATCTGATTGAGTTCTTATTATTAGAAATACCAGTAATTTATATGATATATAAGTTTATGTTTATGTGAAATCAAATGCAAATCATTAATAACATTAAGCATTGATTTCTCTTTATAAAAAAAACTTAGTTTAACACACATTTAATTTGAAATAATTAAATGTAAAATAAAAATATTAAAGTGAATGAAACAGTTTTTTGTATGAAAGTAAAGCTGTTTTCATTTTAAATTTGTTTCTCTTTCAACTATTTTTCTGTTCTTGCGGTCCATTTCCTGCTCTCTACTTATGTCAGAATAATAGTGTGTGGGCTCAGACCTAAGCTCGCGCTCAGTTACAAATATTTATTAAAAATTCTATTTTTATCAATTACTAAATTATCGATAAAATGAGTTCAGTCTATAATTATTATTAGGAATCAAAACATTTATAAAGCTTTTAAATTCTTAAAATAGTTTTGTTTGTAATGATAGTCAACTATAAGCTAACAATTATGCGAAATAAATGTCGAACTCATTCCCTGTCATCTCTTCTAATTGTATCTCATTTTCTAAATTTAAACTTATATTTAAATCAAATTTGATATAAAAAGTTTGCATTTAAGCACTGCTTTAGCCTATAGTTGAGTTCAGGTCTTATTCAACTTTTAATTTAAAATTAATAGAAAAACTATTAATGCAAACAATTCTTATATTTCATAACTATAACTAATTCTCACTTTCAATAAAAGTTTTCATTATAAGTGATTTCATAGAAATGAATAAAATTATGGTTAAGTGAAGTCAACTCAAGTCCATAGCTCTGAAAATGTAAGCAAAATAATAACAAACACTTTTAGAGAACACATTTTATAATATGTGCTAAAATATAGCAATAAAATAATCCATAAATACAGTGCCTTTTAATGTTGTGTGACATGAAATGGTATTGAGCCCTACAATAAGCGTATTGAAAGTTCAATACAAATACGAGAAATACAATACTGTATAATAAGTTGTAAAATAACTTACTCTTCATATCAATGCATATTATCATAGAATAGTTGTATTTTATTTATTCACTACTTTATAATTGACTTATTCATCATTTGTTAATAATTATAATTAAATCTAATTTAAAACATTTAATTAAATTGAATATAAAAACGCGTATTTTCGTGGTTTGTTTGACATAATTATCGACAAAATAGTGTTGTTTTGAACCAAATATTACATTAATTTTTGAGAATTGATTTAAAACTCAATTCGTTTTACGGATTCATATATTAAGCAATTATTTGTAATAAAGTGTTCTCTTTTATGTAATTAAATGTCTGAACATTTGTTTTGTTTAAAAAGTGAAACATTTAATATTAAGTATTAAAGTATTAAATGACAAAAATATATGTTTTTATAATTTGCTAATAATATGAGTTTTAATATAATATGTTTTGAAACATTATTTGCAATTAATTGTAAAAATCAGTGAATTTAGTGAAAAAACATTAGAAATCATTCTTTATATTAATATAAATAACAAATCGTTTGAATTGCTTTACAATATATTGATATTAATTGATAGTAGAAATGAATCGTTCGGAAGGTTTGGTTCAGAGAAGAATCGTTTCGAACAGTGGACAAAACAATGATAAGACCAATAATTGCAATAACATTCAGGATTCGGTCAATTTTGAGGGCGAGACCAGTCATAGTCATAATGAACACAATTACGACCAGGACATTGACTCCAAAGAGACCAGACTTACGCTCATGGAAGAGGTCCTACTCTTAGGGCTTAAAGACAAAGAAGTATTATTTCTATTACTATTAATTACACATATAATGAGATATCACTTGTGAACCAATGATAGGGTTACACCTCTTTCTGGAACGACTGCATATCGACGGGACTGAGAGGTTGTATTTTGATCGAGTTATCACTTCGCGGACGTATTGAACTCGAAAAAGTAGGTCTTAGAAGAAGAGGTCTTCTCTTGAGAAAAGTGCTCATAAGGAATGGCTCTCCAACTGGTGATGTGCTTCTCGACGAAGCGCTTAAACATATTAAAGAGACGGAACCGCCCGAAACGCTTCAGAGTTGGATCGATTACCTGAGCGGTACATCTCTTTCTGTTTACTATTCATATATTTTTGTCAAACTTTTATTGTAATCATGTTTTTGCGCGTAACGTAAAGTAAATTAATTTAAGGAACAGATGACATATTTTTTTGTGTAACACTTCAGGCGAAACATGGAATCCATTGAAACTTCGGTACCAATTGAAGAATGTTCGGGAAAGACTGGCAAAAAATTTAGTTGAAAAAGGAGTGCTCACAACAGAAAAGCAAAACTTTCTGCTCTTTGATATGACAACACATCCATTGGTTGATTCTGGATCTAAAAGCAAACTAATAAAGAAAGTTCAAGACTCGGTCCTATCCAAATGGGTTAATGATCCGCATCGTATGGACAAAAGATTATTATCATTGATATTATTAGCGCACTCTTCAGATGTGTTGGAGAACGCATTCGCGCCTCTATCTGATGACGACTATGAGGTGGCCATGAAAAGGGTTAGAGAACTGTTAGACTTAGATATGGAAAGTGAGAGTTTGAAGCAAAACGCTAATGAGATAATGTGGGCCGTCTTCGCAGCTTTTGTCAAATGACTTCAACCTTTCAATAACTCAAATAAATCTAAATTTATTAATACTAAGTTAGAAACTAATTAAATGTTAAAGAAATTGCCTTTCATTATGAGTTAAATGACTGGATATTATATTATTTAAATCTAAACTTATGCACAAAGCATGTGGTCATTGGATATGAAATCATTTGTTGATTTGCTTTTATATTGTCTTACATTTAAACATAAATAAGAAAAAATCGATTTTTACTTATTTTAAATTAATGATTAACGTTATTTCGATTCTCACAGAATAAGTTATTTTAGTTTACTATTTATTTGGGACCATTACTTTTCTGTTGAAAAACTTTAATATTTCTTGCTATAGAACTTCCATAAATAGAGAAAATGATAATTTATAACAATCTTATCAAAAAACAAATATATAAATATATAACAATAAAAGTCAAGTATAGTTAACTTAAATAATTGCATTCATTTCATATACAGTATGTATTCTACAGTACATACATTACATCAATAAGTTTTTATAAGAATCCAAATCTATATTAATTATAATACTTTTTCATACAAAGCTTGTATTGTTTAATACATTAGATTAAAATAGAAATATTGTATACGCATAGAAAATACTAAAATACTCCAAATAAGAATGTATTCAATATAATGCAATGTAATGCAAGTTAAAAACGGTTAAAAACGGTTAAAAATAGTTAAAAATTTAATGCTTATGAGTTGCGAGTGTTTTAATAATGCATTTCACAGATTCCGCATCGAATGAGATGTTGGCCAAGTCAACAAACCCTACTTTGGCTCTTTCATTCTTCGCCAACCACTTTCCGGGTGGGTTTCCCTCCATTCTCAATATAAGTACAGTTTCTCCTTTCCGAACGAAAAGGTCATAACGAGATCCTTTATTGTCTTCTTTAACAATTCCTGCGTTCACAGGAATCTCTTCTCCGGTAAGATTAAATTTTTTCTTGAGTTTAACAGCTTTAAGCTCTCGTTTTCGTTCTAAACGATCGCATCCGGAATCGACTTTCTTTTCTTCAAGAGAAACAGTGGAACCATTGCTATCACTATCTGTTTGAATATCTCTTTCAAATGGCAAAACTTCATAAATACGTTCGCAATCGTTACTCATTTTATCGGTTGACTCTTCGTAATAATTATCAGTATTGTATGGATTCTTATCACCGGGTAGTCCGTCGTCATAGTCATTAATGCCTTCGTAATCAGTTCCACTTTCATCGTTATCAAGACTATAATAAATCTGTTCGGTATGACCCGAATCGTTATAGAGTTCATAAGGGTATTGAGCGTTGGAACTGTTGCCGGTAGTATTGCTATGACTGGCAGTCAACGTGTCCTCATAATAGTCTTCATAAGACTCTGGCGGCAGTGGAGCTGCAGGTCTGAAATGGAGTAGTGGTGGAAGCGGTGGACTTCGAGTGGGCTTAACTGGCTTTTGATTGAGTGGCGTCAGGTTTGAGGGATCGCTATTAGTCGCGCATAACTTCAACTTTTGTTTCTTATTATTTTCAGTCCTTTTGCGAAGAGATAATAATTTACTGCGTTTTAGAAATGCTTTGAAATGCTTTTTCGATTTGCCAGAGCTTTGCTTTTCAGTTGTCATACTTTTCTCACTAATTGGTTCGTTTTTGCAATCAATCACTGTTTGGCCACTAGTTTGCAGACAATTGTTATTATTATTAGAATTCATATTCTGGTCATTCACTGAAATCTGCAACAAATTCTGTGGCAAAGAGTGAATTGAATGAGATTTAAGAGTACGTCCGTTGAGACTCAAGTCCTTCAACTCTTTAATTGTGGACAATACTAAAGAGTTTGAGCGTTGGTTGGAATCACTTAACGATTCATTATTAACATTATTATCACTATTGGTATTGATATTAACTATTGATTTATAACTATAATCACTTTTAGCAGAACTGCTATTCATTTGTAGACTTTTTCGAGGCATAGGAACCGGTCGTTCCGTTTGATTGGTTGGCAATACTTTTATAAGAGACGACACCTTTATATCGTAGCTTTGAATTGGTTTCGGAGGCCTTGGAATCATTCGATTGGGTCGAACGGGTCTGCTCTCAGTCGAGCACTCGCTCCCACTCTCTTTGCTATCATTCGATTCGCTGTTATCTTTGGACTCTTTATGACTCGATTCCGATGAATTCGCGTCCAAACTGTTGTCTGTCTTCTGTTGAAAGCGAATAATCGGAAGCTTTTGGTTCTGGAAAAACATTTTGAGTTCACGAACATTACGAACATTGGACTCATTGTCGATATTTTGCTTCGCATTCGAATCCATTCATCAAAACATTCAATTAATTAATACTTAAATCAAATGTTATTAAACATATGATTAGGAGTAGTATTGCATCGGTTTTGCTGTCAATCAATACATAAATAGTTTTTAATAATAATTATCTTTATCTCAAATATTATTTGGTTTATTAAACAAAACAAAACTTACGATAAATTATTGTTTTAATTAATACTTATTTAATAATAATGACAATAATTATCTCCAAAAAGGATTCACAAATTGATGTAAAAGTCAATGTTTTAATGATTTTAATGAATGCAAAACTCCTACAAAAGCAATGTCTATATCCTTGACATACATTGGCATCAGTTTTACATCCAATCCCTTATTAATGGTTTCATTAATTTAAATATTTCTAAATATTCTAATTTCCAATACTTTTCGCTTAAAGTTTACTTTAAATCTATTTAACGTCAAAAGTGATGTCATAATAGAGTTATTCACTAAACATAAATATCATTGACTTATAATAAAATCACAGCTTCTTTATCGTTCACTTAAAGGAAATGATTACTAAATGTAAAAATAATAGGAATTTGAGTACCGGTTATATAAGTCAATGATAAGTCTCATTAAGTTTCTCAATAAAAAGTTTGACTTATGTTTTAAAACTTTATAAAATGTTCCAAATTTTTGTTCTCTTTCTAATTAGGGAATAGTGTTATGTCAATGGCTATTATTATGTTAAAAAGGACTAAACATTTATTCAATCGATAAAAAAAACAAGTTTTTAATATTAAACCTGTCTTATGATTATAATCGAGAAGACACTCAATTGATTCTGAATATTAGTTCATCTTAAATATGAAGAATTAACGTCTATTTAAAGAAACGCAAAAAAGTTACTTTTTTAAGAAGCAGTGCATTAATTAATGAATTTTAACCTAAATTCTATTCAAAAAGGGCTTAATTTTGAATAAACATAAATTTGAAATTTTATTACAAGTGTTAGAAAATTAAATTTTTAGTTTTAGATTATAATGAATTAGCATTTAATCAATTATTATAAATAGATTTTTGAATAAAATTGACTCAAAATTCACAGAAAAGACTAAATAATATTCAATTTTAATAAATGATTATATAAATAGAGTAAAGCCTGAGTTAGGCCTGAGTTAAGCCATTCTTAACTCAATTAAGAACTGACTGTTAAATAGTTTTATTTATTTATTTATTATAATTTCCCCCAAAATATCGATATTTTGTTATTATAATTGAGAAGAATTGTGAGGAATTGTGATTACAATTAATTAATTAAAAATAAATTTAAATAGAAATATATTTGATATGAATATTACGTGAATTATAATGAAAGTAATGGTCAGTAATGGTCAGTAATGGTGTCGACACGTAAAGTAAAGTTCAATTTCAGTGAAAACGAGAAAGTGTTATGGTTTGTATTGAACTGAATAATGATTTTATAAATAAATTGTAATTATAATAAAAATATTGATAACTACGTGACAAATGTATTGATGTATTGATAGCTACGAACCGGATCCGAAAAAGGCGAAAGTGTTATACGAGAGCAAAATCCTTGAGTGTTGTGTTGGCCGAGACTCTAATGGCAAGAAATGCGCCGAATATTTAGTGCACTTCTACGGCTGGAACTCTTCATGGGATCGGTGTGTGGCAGAGCATAACATAGTGAAAGACAACGCTGAGAACCGATTACTGCAGCGCTCACTCGCAGAAAAGGCTGCCTTTGCTCTCAGGGGTAAAAAAGTGAAGCTAAACAAAATTCCGGCCATTATTAAAGAAATTGTTGTCAACTCTGCCATCAATTCCAATAACGTTACCACACAATTGAGTTCTAATGATAACTATAACGAAGAAAACAGTAATTCGGATGACATCGAAGACAACTCTCAAGACGTGGAACAAGAAGTGGTTGAGGAGGAAGACAACGAAGACGCAGACGAAGAGTCAGATGAACGGAATTCAGATTTGGATGACTTGAATGAAGCGATGAGTTGCAGCCGCACAAGCGTTAGTGCGAGCATTACTGGCGATTACAATACCATCACTGACACCAACGCTTATGAAGAACAGGAAACACAAACACAGATCTATTGTTTAACTAATGAACTCAAATCCATTTTAGATAAAGACTATTTGTATTCTGTCGTCAATAAGTCATTATATGAACTGCCCATTAAGCCAAACGTTTCCGAAATTATCGATGGTTTTACTCTAAATAACAGTTTTTCTATTAATTTGAATCCAAACACAACAACCACTGATCAGAATCAATACGAAATATTAATTCCCGAATTCAAAAGTTCATTAGAAATATATTTTAATGCTCTCATTGAAAATAATTATTTGTTCTATAATGAAGACGAAAAGGAACAGTTCAGGCAATACAAACACCATTTTAACGAAGACTGTGAACCAATTAAAGTGTTTGGTTTCGTTCATTTATTAAGACTTTTGATAGCAATGACTGACTTTCTAATGGCCACTCAGGGAATCACTAAAAAACAACTTAAAATTATAATTAAATTTATTCAACATTTTATCGAATATCTGAATAGAAAAAGAGATCAATATTCAAATTAAGTTTTACAATAAATCTTTTAATTTTATTTAATCTTATTTAATCATTTATAACATAAATTCATTTAAATTAATCATAAAATAATTACTAATGTCATCAAATCATAATTTCTTGGAATAATCAAATTGTTCAATAAATGATAATTCCTTAAGAAAAGTCCTTATTTTTATACTTTAGTTAATATACAATAATTAATTGAGACTAATCTAAATGTCTTGAGCGGTCAGCGATACTCTAATGCCTGATATTGTGTTCTTTAAAAATGAGAACGAAATCATCTAAAATGACAACCACTTCATTTTGATGTCTATAATGTCGACTAATGTTGAGACCACTGGTCCGCGTGTGAGCTCATTGTATGCCTGTTTCAACTGCTAATTGAATTGCTGACAATTTTGATTTATGTTGCGATGTTTGAGTACATGAAAAGATTGCCCTAACATTTGATGGATTAACACAATTATCATTTTTGAGTTGAAAAATGTTTGTCAAAACACTTGAATTAATTAGTCTTTGAGCTGATGTTTTGCACAGTTAGTAGAAAGTGTGAGTTCTAATAAACTTGATTATACCCGCAATTCTTGTAATACAGATTCTGTACAAGTAATATCGCATTAAATCTAGACTTTAGTATTTAAAACTCAATACAGTTATGAATTTTTATTATTTATTATTAAAATTCTAATTTTCTGCTAAGTCAATAGAACTAAAGCTGTCTGTGATTTAGTCTTTAAAGATGCAGAAAACAAAAGCATTCCTTATTTTTTCTAATGTTTGAGTACAAAAAATACTTAGATCATTGTTTGGCACATACTGTACAGGGTCGGAAAAACATTTTTCTCCCTATCTAGAGCAAAAACTATAATAGATAGAGCAAATTCGGTTTCATATTTG
>JAUJYT010000272.1:0-22511 GCA_033996565.1 Nanhermannia nana
AGAGAGAGAGAGAGAGAGAGAGAGAGAGAGAGAGAGAGAGAGAGAGAAACGGAAAATGGGCTAATGCTAATGTCTGTTTCATTTAACAACAATTTTTCATTTTAAAGTATATTTCAGTCGTACTAATGAGTAAAAACAATTCAATAAATGGCTATTCTTTCAATTTATGAGACCATAACTATTGATTTTAGTCAGAAATAATTTAAAATAATGATCAATTTATATGTCAATATCTAAGTTTATATTCGAATAACACTGAACATTGACAGTCATTAAGAATATAACGATTTTCATATTTTAGACGATTGTTTATTTTATTATACATATACTGTACATATACTGTAAGTACAATATATTATGTTTCATATGAGGCTTAAATGGTGGACAGAATTCCATTTGTCAGCAAAAATAATCTGTAGGACTTGTAATAAATAAAACCGAGTGATCATTAAAAAGAGGAGTTTAACAGACAATAGATCAAAGAGTTTCTCTAATGTATTAAAAGAAATGGTGAAGATTAAGGTGCGTTCACTCAAATCTAAGAATACTAACAGTCAAAAGTTTTGTGTGGAATGAAATCAGTGCTAACAAATGTTGATAGATGTGAATGTGGGCGAACCAACGCTATCAACAAGAGAACTACTACTGGCATTCGAGAAAAGAGAGTACCATTAGAAATGCTATTCAATCCAAAAGAATAGGTGAACTGCAATACATTTGAAAGGTGCGGTAGACAATACATGACAAGTGACATGCCCTTCATATATGCCTAACAGACGTTACGCAATTCACTTTGAAGGCCATATTTTCATATTTTCTTATTTAAAAAATATCACAGAAGTGCAAATTTATTTATTTGTTTAACAGTTTTGGCGCAAATCTTTTTAATGTTCTGCTAAACTTCGATAAACTTTAAACAATAATATCGTATATTAAATAAATTTTAGAGTGCGTTAAAACATTTTGAAAGCACCCAAAAAAGATGAATGTGTCCAAAGAACAGTGGGGGTCAATGAGGTCCCATCAGTTGGAACTGTTGGATATGCGAAAAATTGTTAGGCAAACAACAGCAAAAACATGTGCCACTCTTTACAATTGGCCAATATTTATAGCATTTAACATGAGTTGAGTTACCTTTTTTTGAAGTTTTCCCCACATTTACTGTAAGAATGTAAGTAAATGTTACTCCAAAGCCACTCAAATACAAAGAAAATAAAACTATTCCCGTAGTGACAAAATTTTTACCATCGAAGCCGACCAAAGGCTGAATAATGACCCAAAGCTTAGAAGACCTCCAACCTCGATGTCGTGTCTATTTAAGCCTTATTTACGGAAAAATATATTCTAAACATTTTAAGATTGACAAACAGATTCTCAACTGTTTTCTATGTAATTGTGTGTGTGTGTCATAAAATTGTAGATATCAAAGTGCTGTCAAGCCTTCTGCTAAAATATGCAAATGTTTATAGTATATTGAAATTCAAGGATGTTATTATTGCAAAAGCTGTGTCATAAGTTTTTGATAAAGTCTATAATATAAACGATTATTCATTAATTTTTTAATAAAAAGTTATAAATAAAAATTCAAAAGATTCAATTGATTTCAGCCAAAAAGTTCTTAAAGACATTTTTTACTGTAACAAATCATACTAAATATCAGTAGTATTTTTCATTAAGTCTCTCATATATTTTTTCACTGTTCTAAAATCCCTTTGGCCTGAGTTTCTTCATTTATGATCTCGAGAGAACATCAGATCCATTTTTCAGATCTAGTAAAAAGTCAATTGGCTTTAAAGTTATAAACTTACTTTTTGTTTGCATCAAAATCTGATATACAGATACAGTACGTATGTTTGACAACTATCAGACAACTACGTTAGTGATAGGTCGTGAACCTTACATTTGATTAGTTATGAGCTATTACAACATAAATTGAACTTAATTGTAATAATTCTCATCCTTTTGTGAAATTCCAAATGTTTTGGAGATAGTCATCGCTTAACAAATCTATTTACTTAAACTTAAATTAATAAACATATATAATACATGTATTATGCAATAAATACATATTATGTATTGATAGAGTATAAAAGTTAGTTCAACACTTCTTTTATAATGCAATTGTTTTCTCTCCAACGCATATAGGAGTAGTTGGTCTAACCAATCATTTTTGAAACTCTGACTGGTCCTAATCTTACTGTTCTGGTCACTTTCCTAATCTCTAAAATATTAAGCTTATCTCTGTTCAACTGCTACATCTCTTAGGATGGCCTTAATCATTGATTCTGAGCTTGATTTCAAATTTGAACCCAAAATTTCTTTTAAATATTTCAATATAAGCAAAAATCCAAAATCTGCGAAATAAGTTGACTTCTAAAAGCGATTTTTAAGCAAAAAAAAAGCATCCAAATGCTTACTATCCAGCTCTGGTTACGACACTGCCTGTGAGTATGAATACTAATAATAGATTCTTAATATTGAAAAAAATATCTATAATTTATGTATTAAAACAACAACAGAGAAAAATAGGTTCTGAAGGATAGGGTTTTGACACATAGATCGCGGTGTCATTTCCATCTTCTTTTATATGAGAAATGTATCGTCAGAAGAAGTCAACATCAATGCCTCATTGGGGTGTCTCTCTATTATGATTAATGACACCTCACTTTTAATCCCTTGACATCCCTCTTCTTTTTTTCTAATTTTGTGTATGATTTTGATGTAAGCTTATGAGAGAATCATTACAAAAAATAAGTCTCGTTATAGTTTTATGCAAATAATAATCTTGTAAATTGTGTTTTCAAAAACACAATACTAGTCATAATATATAAATCAAGTTAAAGGTCTGATTCACTTTCAGCATATTTACAGAATTTCAGCAATTTTTCATATAACACATAAAAAAGTGATAGATTCATGTCATGATTATATATGCCTTTATTATATTCATAAAATATAAAATATAAATGAAAATTGTGATTCTGTATAAATTCTTATAAACATTTTCTGAGAAAGTTAAAAGTTCTGTAACGATACAAAAAATAATTATGAGACTTTATTTTTCTTTAAGTTCTCATAAATATTACAGATAACAAATCAAATTCAATGGTTTCCATAATTATTACAGTATTACAGAATTAAATTATAAATTTTAATCATGAGAGCCAGTACTTAACCTTTAGTTATTCAATTTTTATGGCTTTAAATTTATTTGAAATGGTTTTTTCAATTAATCTTTGAATTCATTTAATGCATTTAATAAAAAGAATATAAATTAATTAATTAAATAAATGCCGCTATTTATTAATTCAAAAATTATAGTTTAAATTTTAAAAGTATTTTTATTTTATTATATAATTCAAAAGATTAAAAATGATTGACTGCCAGTTTCTAAACATTTGTAGAGCTATTGGCAAAATATTTTACACTCAAACCACGAAATGTAAGTGAAAAAAGAAATAACTTAAGGGGAAAACAGATTACGAACACTACATTACATTACATTACATTACATTACATTATAAGTATTGCAATAGAGTAGTATCACTGCTATTATACCACTATTATCATTACGATTACCTTCTTCTTGGGTGTAGTGAGGAAGTGAGCAATAGTTTGAATCGTGATGATAGCTCTTACTAACATATAGTATAATACATATATCTAGTATACGATATTTGCTCACAAAAAGTGCCAGAATTGTCATCGCTTAGAAAGAGAGAAACACATAGAAATGATAGAAGAAAATAAGATAGAAAGAGAGAAAGGAAGTCATAAAAATAAAAAATAATGCAGAGACGTAAAGAATATTATTATTTTTATGGTAGAATATCGCCAAAGGTATTTTGATATATTGCAATGCACTATATTGCTGTTTATGGCAAGTTTATGGTCCACATATCAAAGGTCCCGAACTTATGTGAAATCTTTCTTCATATAGCGAACAAGTTTAATATTCGTTTCACTCATATATTTTCGTTTTAATAAATTTGATGCAATAGTTTAATCTGCAATTTTATGTCTCTCAAAATAGAGACATCAATTTAACGAGACATCAATTTGGATGATAATTCTACAATTCTTTGCTACTCGTGGGGTAATTAAGTTAATGAGAATTACAGTTTGTGATAACTAACAATGAGGTATTTTTGCAATTTATGTGTATAATTGCCATATATATGGTCTTCACTAAAATTGATGGAACTCAATATTCATTACAGTGTATGAGATCATTATTTTCATTGCTCTATCGCTTATTGCACGTTAACATAAATAATTGAGTCGAAATTGTGGCAATAATATACCATAACGTTATTGTCACAATTGTATGTCTCAATATTTCATGAGCAAAATGCGAAACTTCATGCTCTTATTTTAGACTTTTTGTCTCATTGATAATCTTTGCACACATGCTCTTATGCATCAATAATGAGTTTATTTAATTTAATGAGTAAGTTCAAAATGTATATCAGATTTATTACATATCTGTAATGTAACATATAATTCACTTGTGGTTTTTTAATTACAATCAAAATAATTTGTAAGTTTACTAATAATATCACATTTAGTTTGGCTGTGTTTTAACATATTGTTTGCGGAAATAAGATTATCAATTTAAAAGCAAAGATTTAAACCCCTTATAATTAAGATGCAATTAAGATAAACCCATTAATTCTGTTTGAAGCGATTTAATCTTCTGAATAGCATTTCTAGATTTGGTTCAATCTAATATTATGCACCATTAGTTATGCTACAATTTTAAAATAGTATCTAAAACGGAGTCTTTTTAAATGAGCAATAAATGAGACATTTTTAATGAGACATTTTATTGGGCAAAAAAAGAAAGTTTTTATTCAATATAATAATCATATAAAAATTGGGTTAGAGATTGAGATAGTTATATAAAATTAATTCCATAATTAATTAAAGTCTAAATTTCTTTTGTGTCTGAATTGTATTGCATATAAACATAAATATAAGAAATTACCGAAAACAAAGCACTTTAATTATATTTTATCTTACAAAACAACATTAGCCTAATGTGAGTCCATATGCACGTATGTAGCAGTGCATCACATAATACATTTACTATATAGCAATTTAAGTAGAAGTGATTTGCGTACACATTGTGCACTGTGTATTACAACATTGATTTTATGCTAACTGTGGTGACATGTCTTTTATGCCATTTACGCTTTTTCGCTATGTTTTCTATCTTCTTCTCTAATTTTTTATATTTGTCTCGCTTTGTAGTTCATTCTTTTGCATTGACTTCGAATTTGCTCGCAATTCAATTTGCATGAATGCCATAAACCATCATAAATGATCACTCATTACAAATACAGCGCAATATAACCATATTTTTATTCTTTATTATGCTTTTAAAACTACCAGAAATTGAAGAAATTGTTCTCTTAATTTGATCTCACTTTCTCTTTGAATAAATTTATGGATTTTGTGAATAATAATTGAATTACTAAAAAATCTCATTTTATTCTTCGTTGTGGAATAAAAATTTCAAATAAAAAAATTAATTCATCATTTTATTATTCAAGAAAAATTGGTTTTTCAAAATTTACTTAATAAATCATTTGAGCAAATTTCTATCTGAGTTAAATATGAGTTGCTATGAGTTGCTAACTATATCAGCTCTATTTAAAAAATTTTCTCTAACCGTCAAAATAGCTGAAATTCATTTTTCTTTCCCAAAAGCATTACCCATTAGAAAATAAATTGTTTGCACCAAATGATTAATCATAGAGTAGCTGAAAGCAAACTTAAACAGAGTAACTTTTCGTCGTTAATCTTATCGTTTTTGGCTCTACTCCTGTATTTCATCCTTATGCCCATCAAACAATGTTGGAGGCCATCCGTCTAACTGAGAAGAAATAGGGCTCCGCCACGAACTATACGCTTCATCAGCTAAATTGAATAGAGAATAACAGAGAAGAGAGAACTGAAGCTATAACTTAAAAGACGCGGCACTTCTTTTTTGACCAGACATGTGGTTCCATTTTTCCAGTGTAAAAGGTTTTTGTATATTCCCATTGCTTGACATGAGAGTGAAAGAAAAGATGTAGAAAAGAGTGTATATAATAGCGTTTCAGTGACATTTACAGTAATATAATAATACTGCTGTTGGACCTATTTTTGCGCCTTAATATTGCATGGGATTCGAGATTCTGAATTGGAGAAGAGAAGGGACTCTCTGTGGCCAGAAATATGATCACTAATATTGTTGAAGTGAATATTCAACTACTGATCTATACTTTTGCATAAGTTATCAGTGCTTCTGAAAGCAAAGCGAAATCAATACTCTGATTGTAATACACACGCGGGAAATCATTTTCCTCAAAGTGTACAATAAATACAGGCACTGCTCGATATTAAAATTTAAAAAATAGTGTATACGCACAAAAATATGAAAAGTTTATGCACTTATATTATGAAAATTTGAATAAAACTTTACTTTTGATAATACGAAAGCGTTTGCTTTAGGCATTAAAACGTTCCTTTATTTAATGTTTTTTTCAAATAAAAAATGTTTATATTAAAAAAAAATGTTCGTTTCTTCCATCAAAATAAGAATCAACATTAAAAAAACATGCCATTCATTTGGGTTTCGACTTTCATGGCGTCATTTGAGTGCAGAGTGAAATATCTCACTCATTGGGGAGATTCTGAAAAGTTAGTGCTGACAATACAGTAGTAATACTGTGTATCGCTTTACTCGATATCAAATATTCAGTAAAAGTAACATTTGAAATGTCAAATTGAGTCTTATCACTGATACCAGTCATCAGTTTTCACTATCAAAAAAAGAAGAGAATAAAACTGAAAACTAGAGCACTAACATAAATATAAATGTTTAACAATGTGGGGGTTTAGATATCCTGTGAATTACATCTTTTTGAGTTTAACTCTTATGATCGAAACTTTCAAAGTATAGAATAACTTCTTTGGGGAATTTCAGTTCTTTTAATTATTTATTAGTGAAAAAATATATAGATTTATATAATTCCTATCGTTATGATAATAAAGCATTCTTACAATTATACGAAAACAACTTTATTTATGAAAGCATTTTCTGAACAACGTTAATAAAGCAATTTTTAATCTACGAGACTATTAATAAACAGAACGAGTATTGCACAGTATATAAAGTGAGTTTATTCAGTATTTATGTGAGTGTAATAATGCAGTAACTTATATGAGTTTTATATACAGTTATATAATAATTTTTTGCGTGCAGTGAGAATATAACTTATTGAGTCGACAATAGTTTTGCATAGAATACGATAGTATATCATATCAGTAATGCCGGAAGATATACGAGGAAAAGAGTATTTTGTCAATGTCAGACTCCACACCCAAAATAGCGATCCGTGCCCAATATAAAACATGAACAGCAGTCCATTCATTTAAATGTAATGTGTCATTAATATTTTGTTTGCCTCAGCCGTTAATTGCGACCTTAATATGAGTTTTATGTCAGAATATATGAGCGAAGGCGCACTATATCAGCTCTTTTTCAAATTCATAAATGCATTTAATGGTAGTTATGTTTAATAGTGAAACGTTAAAGCAATCAAAACACGTCCATTGAGTTGTATTCTATCATTAACGGCGCCCTCAAAAACGCCTTCTTATGTCAATTAAGGCAAAGTTAATTGTCCGAACCATTTGCATAATAAATAAATGGTATATCCGATAATTCATCTGTTTTCACTGTTTCTCTTCTTATTATTTTCTAAAAATATAATTATATGTCTGTATTATTTACGCTTATAATTAAATATTTTTCAAATATTACTTAATTATAGATTTTTGTATTAAAATCGAATAATTTATACAAACATTTAGTTTAGCATTAATTATATTGTTTGAGATATTAGTTTAATGGTTAGAATATAAGTCAAATGAATAGAAGTTGTCAGAGCCTATCGAGTATGCATTGGATGTGATGAACTGCCATCAATTAGCTGATAAACATGAAGAACAACATTGATAGTAACGCGAAACAGCATTAAAAGTTGATCAAACACGAGAAGATCATCGCTAACACCGACACCCACTTGAAACAAGAGCGCCCCAAAGGCATCAATCGAAAGAACCTCTGAAGAGAACAAGTTGGATGGGCGAGAATCAAGAATGATTGATGGCCTGCCATTTGGTGCAGAGGAGGCTCAGGCGCATTAAATTAATAACGCTGTGCTTCAATTTTAATATTTAAAAAATAAGAAAAACACTTTTAAGGTAGTGGTAGTACTAGTAAAAGAAAAAGAGTACTACAATGTAATGAGTCTGAAGGCTGACTATTTCGGAATAGGTTCTGAAGCAGAATGCCTTAAGATAGTGGTTGAACGGAGGCATTGGGGGATATCAACAAAACACGCGAAGAATCCATTAAAATTACTCTCTCATCATAAGATAAATCGTTTCCTATCATCAAAGAGATTAATCTTAAAATTAACTGTTTTTTCTATCAACTAAAACATTATGCAGCCATAGGTTTTGATATAAAGCACTCATTTTTCATAAAAACATTTTACTTCGATTAATAAATATTACCATCAAAATTGTGTTTCTGCCAAAACTCTATGCATTTATTTAATGAATTCATACCAAGACTAAAGTGAGGAAAAAATAAATAAATCAGACAATTAAAATTCAGTGTTTGCCTTTAAACTATCGCTTTATTTCTTTTGAATCTCATTTATAGAATATCTTATACTTAATCTAATAATATATCATTATGTGATCAAATTTATCTATTTATCAAATGTCGAAATACTATTAGGTTTTGAAATATTTTAAACATTAGAATTAACATTATATTAATTTTATTATTTATTATCTTCAATTTTTTTAAATGATAATTATATGAAATATTGTTGAATGCATGGAATATTTAATTATTTAATAGAAGTTTTATATCATTAATTATAAATTGAAGGCTAAACTCGGAAATTAATGAATTAAGCCTTCCTAATGAATTTGTTCTCAAAACTAAATTAATATAAGGCCAGAGATTAAATGAGAACACAATCTCGTGTTTTATAAATAGTAAAGTTTAGACATAAAGTAAAAGATTTTAATTTTATAAGTATTTATATGACAAATAACCAGTACATGAGTTAATAAAATATCAATTACTTCATTTTATTTGATAAATTTTGTATAATTTTTAATTAAAATTTATTAAATTTAAAATATGTTTAAGAAATTTTATTCTGAGTCGTGAGTTTTTATATGTTAATAAGTTCTGTAACTTACAAATAATTAATTTTTTATACAGAATTTAATGATAATTTAGAAATAACTTTAAACTATATCTATAACTGAAAAATAAAGATTATATTTAATATGTAGAAAGATTTTTGGTATGTATTCAGGCCTTTTTCATAAATTTTACAAAATTATATACAGTCATAAAATAGGTTTCAAAGATCAATAAATTAATAACTTATTGCAAAATTGATTAATTGATAACCTATTAAAAAGATCATAAAAATATATAATTGCAATATATTAAAACTTTTGAGCCAAAATTAACTTATACCTCAACTGCATTTAGGTTTGAACTACAGATAAATGTTAAAGGTACTCAGAATAGAATATATAATGGTTGGGCTGGGTAATCATCACATCCACTATTATAATCTGAAAATCACGATTTAGCAATAATAGTATTAAATCATTAATTTTTTTAAGTTATTCGTTATAATAAATTAAACAATTTTGAAGTTTGCAATGAAATAAACTCATTAGAGTTTTTTTATGATTAATAAAAATTCTTTAGTGTTCTTGAAATTAAAATGTAATTAATAATTTATTGAGAAATCAACATTCACCATGAGATTAAAAGGGGTTCAAAAATATTGTATACTAATACTACTGTATTAGAGTTAACACATTTCTTAGTGAAAAGAAACCACATTTTATGTTATTTCTAAAGGGTAAATGGCCAAAAACTGAAAAGGGACACTTGCTCCAATAATTTCACCTTGCATACCTACTACACCTATCACCAAATACTAGTCTAAGGACACTTAACATACCTTCCAAAATTCGGGAGCAGTACTATTCTCCGAATATTATTTCTCCAAAAATGTTTCTCCGAATCCTTGTTTATTTAATCCTAACCAAGTTTATTGACAAAATTATACCCTATTTTCAGATTTTTTATCTCTTCAGTTCAAAGTTTTTATTAAGTTCTTCGAGCTGAGCAATTTGATCCCATACACGACTAGATAAGACAATGCAATTATATTTGGATAGCATGTAGCTTTCAATATTATCAATATTCCCATTTTATTAGGTTGGTATACATCGAAACTAGACGTGCGAGCGAAGCATGCCTGTCGTACGTAACCTACTTGTGACGGACGGTAGGACTAAACATAGCTGTGAGACCCGAAGGGCCGAGCTTTCATGCATTGTAACCTAAGCAGAGTACACTAACATGTCTTGGAAATGTGCAAATAAATATTTAAAAATTTTACTGTAAATTTAGTTGATACAAATCATAAATTATAATTAAATCTAAAAACAGAGTATAATTTTTACAATAAACAGGGTTAGAGTTAGTTAAACAAAGATTCAGAGAAATAATATTAGGTAAACAGCACTGCAGCCCAAAATTCACCTTGTTCAATCGAACCATCTGAGATTTTTCAGATGCGCCCCTTTCTTCTTACTCATTAATTTAATTCAAGATTTTGATTTATAAAATCTTTTGAAATATTGAGGTAAATGAACATTTTTAACTCAATAATAATATATTTTAAAAAATAATTGAATTTATGAGTTTACTTTTATAAAACAAATTAATGGGAAAATTTTTTATTTGAAATAAAGTCTTGTAAATTAGATGATTTGATTGCCTCTTTATTGTTTTAGAAATGTACCACCTCCCCTATTATAGTCACGCACCTCCTTCTCTCTGATAGCACTTTTTTAATGAATTACATATAATAAAAAGAAAATTATGGAAATAATTCACTCCAAACTATGAAGAAAATTGAACGCTTTTGAACGCTTTAGATTTGAATTACAGAGTAATCTGAGGTTTTTAAGCATTATTTTCCTGTGAACTAATTCTTAGACAAACAAATTAATTATGAATAATTGAATATTTTCAAGAATATAAAAGCTATTGAATAGGAAGAAATAAATTAAAAGCAAAGTCACTTTAAAGTTATTAATTATAATAATAATTCCAACTAATGATAAAACTGTTAATATTACAGATTATAAATAAAGTTATGATTAATAGTTAAACTTACATTCAGTTTTTAATTTTCATACAATGACTTAACTATTAATCATTACTACATAAAAAATTATTAATCTCTCAGTTATAATGAAAAACCTAATGTGAGATAAGTTATGTCGATAACCCTTAAGCAAATAATAAAATTAAAGCCAACATATTATATATTATATCTCTTAAGATTACTAATGCCGTGCATTAAACAAAACAAACAACATTTATGAATATTAAAACTCTTTATTAAGACATTGATTAATTGAACCTCACTTTGAATTAATCAATATTTATATCAAAACTTACCAAATCTTAAGGGTGTGTCTGTAATGTGTCCCACATATTAGTTGTTTAAATTTATTTCAAATTATTAGTGATGAATAAAAACTTGAGAATCAGTTGAGCTCTAACAACAACTCTATGATACCTTTACTAACTGTTAAATCTCTAACAAGTAATACCAGATCATAAACTATTACAGTATAACTATCAGACTCGAGCAGCTATTAATGGAATTATGATTTATTTGACTTCTCTTAATGTTAAGTAGAAATAAAACTTAAAGAAAATAACACTTTTATGAAATAATGTCACTTTTGAATGCAATGGTGTCATAAATTTTAAAGCTGAGAAAAGATACGTCTGATTATAAAAATGATAATGCAATAGAACTTTTTATGATTTAAGTTTAATGAATATTATGAATATTATGAATATAATGACACCATTTTTTAAATATATTGCAGATTTCAAATTAGTTGAATGAAGTCATTCTATAAGAAATTTTAAGTAATTTTAATAAAATGAAACAAAAAATAATAAATAAGTGGATTAAGTTAAGCAGAAGTTAGGAATAATCTAAACCTTAAGTTGAAGTAGTCTCGAGTCTTTTGAGTACATCATTATTTAAAGGGGTGATGAACGTAAGGATTGATGTCATGTTTAATTAAAATATAGGTCTTCGAGTTTGTTATTTCAATTTGTTAACAGATAATTATTTAAAAGAAAATAAGTTGATTCTTATATTGAAATTATGGTAAAATTTTCCCAATGAATAGTAATAATAACAAAAAAAAGTGTTTTTGACATTTATAGATATTTAGTAGAATTAAAAGATAATTCACCTCATTTCACTTTTCCCCATTCATTAATAGCTATTGTGGGAGAAAAATAATTACATTGCATGGCAGTGATTAGAAAATTGGCGAATTTGGGATGAAGGTGAATTGTGTTGATGTCTAGCCTTGTAGAACCTCTTATTACGCTTCTCTATTGACGCAACACTAATAAAATATAGTCAAATCTCGATAATTATTCGGCAAGAGCTTAAAAAGAGCATTTAATTTAAATGAAGAACAGTAAAAATCAGCAAATTTTAAAAATAAAATCTAAATCATCAGAAGATTTAGTATTTATTTTTCCTCAATTGAGTTGAGAAAATTACTTATTTCGGTCAGATTTCGGTCACTTATAATGTATTGGATTATATAGTGTATTGAGAGTGGAGTATGTTTTAGTGTTTAAGGGTATAGCCATTATCTGCAAGCATTTGTAGAGCTCATTCATCAAACAGCTACTCATAGAAATGTCAGTCAAAAGTGCAAAGACCACACGCATACTAATGTATACTGAAAGAACCTGTGCTTCTTTTGAGTTATGGCACAGAAGTCCACAAAGTTTCTAAGTGTTGCCTATTTTGCTTTTATTCAGTTTTGAAACGTATTTTAGAGACAATTTAATTTTGGTGAATTGCATTGGCATAAGAAAATTGTATTCATTTAATGGTACAATAGTTAGGAATAGTAACTGACAGCTATTAAAAGATTTTCTGGTTTGCAAAGCTGGAAGTTATTTCTATTAGACATTACTTGACAGATACCACAAATGGATTAGAATCATTTCAACAAACATTTCTGTTGCTATAATTCTTTGAGTACACTTTCTCTCATTACAGTAACTTTTGTTTTGCTTAGTCGTGAAATACACCGTTTTCTCATTCTCTCACTTACTGCCGTTGTGGACAATTGATCTCATCACGTAATCCGTAGTAATCCCTTTATGGCCTGAAATGAGGCAAAGAAGCGCAATATAAACTCAACTGCTAAGCGCCACAGAGAATGCAAGGACTAAAGTCATTATTCACTGATAGCTTTTATGCCTCATATACTATACTAAAGTCAAATGTGAACATAGAAACTACTTTCTACTTTAGATAACACATGTCAACCAATTTCTAATATAACAAATCTGGAGCTTGGCTTTAAATAACTAAAATACCTCTACTTTTGTTATATAAGTGTTAATCTATATTCGCAATATTTTTTAAAAACCTCTGTTTTTTGAGCGAAAATATAAATTTTATTTAATATTACATCAAGTTTAAGGCTTACACATCATAAAGATTAACACCAAATAATTAATTGTATACTAACATAATATTTAAACTCAATTGTGCAAAATATAATGGCTTATCAAGAATCTAACGAAATATAATAATTACTCAGTTTATCATTTATTAGAAACAAAATTAAATTGCCTCAAAAAATGAATTGGAAAATATTATTTATATAATGTAATAAAATATCATTAACTGTATAAAATGAAATTTATGTCTTATGAAATATATTTTTAAATATTATGATAAATGGGAAAATACTCATTAATTTCATTATGCGTCAAGTTATTCATGAAATAATTTACAAATGTATTGTTTAAATAAATGATTAATCAATTTTATTACTCCACAACCGCTTTGCTATTTAAATATTTAAAAATTATTCATCAGAAATGAGATGTAGTGAAAGCTCTTGAAAAATCTTATGAGGCATAACCAAAAAAGGGCTGTTCTATTAGGTTATTGTTGAGCACATACTGTTATTTTTTATACTACTATTATTTTGTATTTTACATTTAGAAATCTTAAGTAAAATAATATGTTTAAATACTTTAATGATATTTGAAAAGATTTTAAAGATTCTTTGAATTATTGCCTGAATAGCATTTTTCTCAAACTTTCCATTTACTTGATTTCATTAAATCAAATAGTTTGAAAACAGGTGCATATTATAAATATAGCTGTTTTATGTAAATTAAATTTAATGGTTTCACTGGTTTATGCAACTCCAAGCAAAATAATTCATTCCATTTTCTGTTTTTGAATAAATCTTTAAAAAAAAGTTTTATCAAAATATTTTAAATTTACTCTAACTTTAACCAAAAGGTGTGAATAAATGCTTTATTTTCTATATTTATTACAATATATCTGTCATTTGTAAACTTAGAACTCTCCTCAAACCCAATACTAACTTTGCCTCATTTTACTTTGCTAATTTACCCAAAGATTACAGGTACAGTATAATTTTTAATATTACATTTCTGATGAAGTGCGCACCCACTTAAAACTCCTCTTAAATAAGTATTTTTTAAAATGTTCTAAATGTCTAACTTTTTACTCTCAACTAAACTATTAATAGTAAACTACAATATTTGTTGCCATATATGATCACAGGTGCCTTTCCGTTTCCCCTAATTCCGTTTGCCCTAACGCCGGTTCCCCTAATTTATAATGCTATGTATAAAATCTTTAGTATCTAATGTATCTTTAGAATGTCAGCAACTTTAATATAAAATTCCATAAAAAATGAAAATTATAAAATAATAATTGATTTAGCTAACTAATATTTAATGAATGAAAGATATTTAAATTGATAAATATTTCAGAAGCAATTTTAATAAATTTTATTAAATTAGATTAGAATAAATTAGAACTCTTTAAAATATCTAAACTTAAATATCAGAAAAATAATTAAAGAAAATTGAAAGATTCACAGAATCATATAATAATCAATGAAGCTATATATTAGAATTTCTGGATGCAATCTCGCATACTTTTCTAATTGATTGATGGTTCCATGGAACCATAAATAGCTTGTATGGTTCAGTTCCTCATTATTTTTCTTTGCTTTATTCAATTTTTTATAATTAAAAGTATTATTGTAATTCCCGAAATATTCATATCTTTCATTCATTAAATATTAATAGCTGTCTGGATGGCTTAGTGGTCTAGGCATTGGCTCATTATTGAGTCTAAAGTTCACACAGTTCACTGAGTGGCTGTGGGTTCGAGTCTAACTGTATATCAAAAAAGTTTTTCCAAGGCCAGCATAGACTAAGCGGCCCAACTTAGGGTACTTTAGTACTCTTAACAGGGCTGCAGATTAGATGGAGATAGTTCAGTGCTTTACAGTCAATGTGATTCACACTATCCTAATCTGGCATAAACCGCCTTAATACCTATGAGTCGGAAAGGCGGGATATAAGTGAATAATCCATATTCTTTAAATATTAATTAGCTAAATGAATTAAATATAAAATACTCATTAATGCTTTAAAATTGAAATTATTCTAAAATTACTAGTTTTTAACTTTAAGACATTTTTATTTAAGTCGTAACCCCTAGGCAACCCTATACATTGTGCAGGTATGATTTAAAGACAAAAATTAATTTCATATTTACATATATAAATTTGTTTATAAAGTTAATACTAAATTCCATATAAAACATATATACAAACAGTTACAGATTATCAGTTATAGTTACATCAATTAAATGAAATCAAGATCTGATCGATTCAGTTATTTATTGTCAAATATTCTATAAAAGAGACTTAAAAGTTAAATATATTGTATGTGATGTCAAAAAGTTTGAATACAAACATGAAAGGAATTTTATAGAAAAGAATAATATAACACTCTCACAGTCATAATAGAGAGAAGATTCACGAAAGTACAAGAGAAGAATTGGACATTTGATGGTAATGTATCATCCAATGTATAGAGAAGTATTCAAAGAGCCATTTGGTCGTAACACTTGATGATTGATGAGATACAAATGGGCAATACTTGTGTCCAATAATGCAAATAAACGAATCGTTTTATTTAAGTAAAAGTGTATTCGTTTTTGCCCTCCATTTCTTGCATGCTTTTAATCCAAATTTTTGATTCCCCAAAAGAGGTTCACTTCAATTCATCAAAATGACAGTTTGAGTAAAAGCGAAATTCAGCAAATGGAATGTCTTCATGTATGACTACATCTTTAGATTGAGTCATATTAATCATCAGCGATGATCTTCGGTCATGCAATAGACGACTAAATATGAGCTTCAATTGAGTTTGAGTACGAGTTTGACCAACCAGTAAAACATTGGTAAGACTCCAAACAAGCATTAGTTTTGATTGATTACTGTATCAGTCTATATAATGATCATATAATGTAAAGTATCGATAAGTCAAATGCAAACTAAGTTATTAGGTCTAAAATTAAAATTAATGATTTCATTCTAAGGCAATCTTCAGTACAAATGTTTTTTCAAATTTCAAAAAAGTTTTCTGTATTGCTCTTAATTTAAGTCAATAGTTCGGCGCTCTATTAACAAAAATGGTATTTCGTTTTAAGTTTCCTTCAATATTGGAATTAATAATAGCAAAGAAGTATTCATCCATTAATTTTGTTGATTAAATTCTAGATTTTTATGATTTTTTAGGTCATTATTCAAGAGCAATGCTATCAATCAGGAAAAGACAATTTTCTAAAGTAGTGAATGTTTTTTAGATAATAATATTACTATATATTCATTTATTTATATTAATTCCAATCGAATAAAAGATAAAAAATAGTTTTAGAATTTAAAGAAAAGAATAATGAGAGAAGAGCAGAACAGCCCTCAATAGTTAATTTTATCGTTGAAAACAGCATTAATCCAAAAGGAAAATGAAGCATACTTTAGGCGAGAGGTAACAGAACCATCCGATCACAACATGCCATACAATAACGACCGATGTGTAGAACTACCGATAAGTTAATGTTGCGTTCAAGAGAACAATGCAATGAATAAAATGATTGATGATTACTGATGAGGCGCTCATACATAATAAGTGATTGTCCAATCATTAAAGGGATCGCTAGACCACAAATTATCGCATACATTCAGACGAAAAGCATAGAAGAGAGCCCTGAGAGGCCAGAGAATAATAGGAATGAAAAACGAGTGTCTCTTTATGACACACCATTGCATTTGTATTAGGGGTGAGACTATAGAAGTGGATCAAAAAGAGAAACCATTTCTCATTTCACCTATTTTTTTAGATTACATTATTCTAATTAAAGTTTAATTTAATTATTTTATATCTCGAAAGTTGACATTTTTATCTCAAATTTAAATTCCATGTTTTTAATAAATCGTTCTCATTATCGTTTAATATTTCATTTAATGTATTTTGACTCAAAATATTCATTAATTTAAAAATTTCATAATGGGTTATAACCGAAAAAATAGAAAAATGGAAATGAGATAATATAGTGAAACATAATTAATCAAAAGGTATTACAGCTAACTATCAATATTTGTGCTCTAATCTGGTAAATAGTGTTTTGCATTGTTATAATGATAGAATTGAACACATTTTAAGGGATAACTTGATGGTGATTGATGTCCATTTACTTAAGCAACAATCATATTATCATTGAGAGTAACAGCGCTTCACATAAATTACTTTTCATAAGGCATCGAAAGTATTTGAGAGATTTCTTTTTCCCTTTTAATTCCCAAGAAAATAATTTATATCGGAAAATATCTTTCGACTGCCAAAAAAAGAAAACAATTTCTTTCGGGAGTTTGTAGTCAAGTACTGAACAGAGTTAAGAAAGAAAGTGAATGAAACAGAAAGCGAAGGAATGAATGAAAAAAAGGAGAAATATTCGTTCTGTTAATGCTTTGCTTTGTTCCAGTGGGAAGGGATAGGACATGAAGAAGACGACTATACCTAAGAAGTACATTGTTCATGAGATCATCCATCTTGAGCTGAGAATAATAAAGATTTATGGGAAAAGCGTTGGCTCACAATTGAGGCAGTATTTTATTTTAGCTTTTCGACAAACCGTTATTCAGTATTACTAAACGTGAGACCTCTCTATGCTTTGAATAGATTGTAATTTAGAAAGTTAAACGTGTGTCTCATCTGTTCCCTGCATTGTTGTTGAAAACATTTGAATAATTAATACGAAATACATTGTATTGTAGTTCTTAATCGCGTGCTATTTGTGGGCACATAAATTAAATTAATTTCCGGACTAACTTTGGTTTGATATTTATTTATTTTTAAAATTAACTAACTATACAAATGCATTCATTGTTATAAATTGTAGTCTATTTATCTAAATAAATAAAGGCATTTATCCTAAGATAAGAGTGAAAGCTAAACTAGAATATTAATATTTTATAATTACTTCATTTAAAACTTCAGTTCAGAATCTATGATATAATTCAGATTATGAGTTCATATACACGATAGTAGAGCGTGAAAAATAAAATATAATGGAAAATAACAATTTTCGCTAAAATTAACGACTTGAACAAAGTGTATCATTAATCAATCCTTGAAGGCGTAAATGGGGAATTAAGTTAATGTTTAAAATTTCTGATAGTGTATCAGCAGTAATAAAAAAGCAGTCTTTCATAAACAATACTAATCATTATGAAGAAAATCATTAATGCTATCCATGCTATCCATCGAGATTTTAATGATGTCTAATAATAATTATTATTATCAATTGATGCCTACATTATATATATAAAAAAAATATAATAAATATAATAATTACTGTTTAATCTAAAATAATATACAATACTGAAAGTAGTAAAAACTTTAACTATTTATGTGTTGAACTACACTGTGCTGTATCATTCCAACGGTTGTTCATTGGAATGACAAAATTAGTTTTATCAATTGTTTTACAGTTGTTTAGTTATTATACGTATAGTATTTTGGCCTAACATTAAGTGCACTTAAAAAACAGAATTATTTGAGAAATGCGCGTTCCTTTCCTTTAATCTAAATTGGTTCATCAATCATCTGTGCGCTGGCATTAACTAAATAAAAAATAGATAACTTAGAATATGAAAATTATACTGTATATAAAACAAGACACTATGTTTCTTATTGTGATATTGTGTCACTATTTTCAGCCTCAAGGCTTCACAATGAGAGACCAGATATAAAACACACACACACGAGAGAGAGAGAGAGAGAGAGAGAGAGAGAGAGAGAGAGAGAGTTGTTTGTAATGATAACTGCAATGCATAATATGAGGTGAAGTATACAAATATAAGGTAAAGAAATAGATTGAAAGGGAAAGAGGAACTGAGTCAGGAAAGAGAATGAAAAGAGCGGAAAGAAGAGGTGATAGTCAAAAAGGAAAGCTAAACGCGACGATTCAACAAATCGGGTTGTGTTGGGTCCTAATACTTATTCACATAATATTACCATATATTTGATGCACATATTGCACTATACTTTAAATGAGTTGTTTTTTAGTGAGCGGAATACTTTTCAATGTTATCAATTGCATGTTACGTACTGTATCTCCTTTTAAACCCCAAAATTTTCTTTTACGACTGCCAGGTATGAGATAATCTCTATTGTAGTCAACTTATAATTTAAATATTTGCTTTGACTCTAGTAATGATATAAATTGAGGCAATTCTTGGTTTGATTTAAAAATCTTTTCAAAGAAGAAAATTCTATAGAATGTAATATTATTTAAATTATGTACTCATATATCATATTATCGGAAAACAAGATTTTAAATAATTAATGATAGCTTCAAAATATCCATAGCTTCAAAATATCCATAGCTTCAAAATATTAAAAATCACTCTTTAGTCGAATCGAAAGTATTATATTAACTCAAAATATAAGGCAATTAGTTTCACTGCAGACGCTCATAACTTATCTATTGACTAACTTAAGGTTAGCTTATATTTTATTCTGCAATAACTACTTGGCAATCAGTAAACAAACTGCAGGACTAATGATGTTTTATATGTTTGACTGGCAAAAGGCATTCAAGTATAAAAACGATATTCTCTGTTTGCAAATATGATTGTCCGATCTGTCATACATGTTAGAGTTGTAATCAACATAAGATGATAGTATACCCCCTACGCGTGTATATCCATGTGGACCCACTATGCATGAAAATGGGACGCTGACGACCCGCTGAGATTTTTAAATCAAAACGAAGTAAATACTAAATATGTTATGTTTTGTAATTACACATCTAGTCTCAAGACATTGAGTAATACACAACATTTGTCTTACTCTCTCTGTCTCTCTCTCCCTCCCTCCCTCTCTCTCTCTCTCTCCTTTTTAAAAATATTATTAATTTGATTTAATAGTCTTGTAAATCCCAGCCGGGACTTCCCATTGATAATTCCTGTCGAGTGAGTTTCACTCTATACTAAAATTACTTAACTGAGAAGTAGACGAGTGACTGAGCTTATTTTATTTAGTTGACTATAAACCTAAGTTTTTATTAACCTGAATAATATATTTTAGGTTATACATGTATTACAATCTTCTTATTTATTAATCATCCTAAAAATAGAACTTATTTTTTAATAATTATTAAAAATTCTTTTGTATTCTTAATCTCTTGTGAAAAAATGAATGAAAATATTAATAATTATTAGCATTAATTCAAAACTTATAAATTATTATTTTAATTTTATGACCGGAGGCGTATTGTTCCGATTTTTTCTCAAATTTGGATTAATGAATAAATTATTAACAGAACAAACAATTTGAGTAACCTTTACCTGAATTTATTTATACATTGTTATAAACGCATTACTTTTATTTTGATGGCTTACGGCTATCCTAATTGAGTTCACAAAAGTTACATAAAAGTAAACTTTTGCTGATGTTTGTGATGATTTTGATTATGTGCAGCAGTGCTACAATGTTAAAGAAAACACTAACACTTTTTGCAGGATTTCTTCACTGCCTTTTACCATCCTCTCAATCGCTCCCATCTAATAATATAATAACTGATGTTGAGGTAATTCTTATTTTTAAAAAATATTTTTCTGCTTATTTAAAAATAAAATATTTAACTAATTATTTGCTTTATATAAATCATATAAATATGTGAAAAAATCTAATAATTTATAGATATAACGTATGGCAACCAAAAATGACTATTTTTTTATTAATTCAGATCTTTTTAATTACAAATTGAAGCTTAATGAAATTTAAAACAATAATAAAGTATTTATAAAAGAAAAGAAAGAAGAAAAAATGTTCCCGATCGCACACTCAGATCGACCGCAATTCGGGTTTAAGTAATGTGACCTCTTATATAGCTCTAGCATTTTTGACAATTGATACATAGATTTCCGTCTAATCTATTGTATTTTGACTAATTCTTCAGTATATGAAGAAATTTAACATTTTTCTAAACTTTTGGCTTGAAATTTGACAGAAAAATTTCAATTGGTAGCAATTGGACAATATTTCAAAGTTTTAGTTTTTTCATTAATTTGGATTTTGAAAAAAAAAATTTTTAACAATCAATCTCTTTTGCAAAAATGGATATAATTTTTGAACCGGAAGGGATAGATCAACAATTTTGGTGCCGTTAGGATCGACTCATCGAGTACTATCAATTTCATGTATCAGTTGGTTTGTAGGAAGCTCCGCCCACTCAGAAAATGTAATTACCTTAGTGGGCGTATCTCGTGAACGGATGGGCGTGGCTCAAAAAATTTTTCTTGTTTCGATTTCTTTTGATAAGTAAAATCGATTTAAGTTATGAACCGCTCTTTATGGCCTCAGATTCTTAAAACTCATAGAAATGCCAGAGCCATAAATAAGGTCTTGAGACTTAAACCCGCAGTACGGCCGATCTGAGAGTACAATATAAAAATTTTCTTCTTCGTTTTTTCCTTTATATATACTTAATTAATGTTTAAAATTTCATTATATTCCAATTTATAATTAACAAGATAATAATTAAAAAAATTGTCATTTTTGGTTGCCATAGTTATTTAGTTTTTAGATAATTGTTTTACATTAAATTCTTTGTATAACAAAATAAATTCTGATTTTCTTGTTAAAAGTAGAAATGTATGGAAAGTAGATATTTGTCCATCACTTACTACCAAATTTACTTACGAATTAACCAAAAAGTATTTTTTGATACATTTATTGGATTAGATCAATTAGTGGGGTTACTAGCGTTGGGCATGTACCACTCCACCACAAAAATTTTTAAAAAATTAAGTGTAAATAATGAGTTAATAAAATTGAATTGACTGTCTCATAATTAGAGACGAGACTTTCGGGAGTCAAAAAGTGACTTTTCGGGATTCAAAATAGCACATTCGGAAAATTTCGGGAGCTA
>JAUJYT010000273.1:0-22494 GCA_033996565.1 Nanhermannia nana
GAGAAGTTTAATATAAATAAAATAAATTTACAATAATTGAGAAAAGTATAAAATTCTAATGAAAACTACTGAATAGCCGATCATTAAAACCAATACTTCCAAATAAATTATAAAGCTCTGTGTTTCTCTGGGTTAGTCTATGGCTCAACAGAGCGTTTTTTAACAAAGCCTAAAATTTGAATACAATCTTAAAGCTTTGTTAAACTTTTCGATCAATTTTGAGATAAGTTTCTGGGATATCATTAACGATATTATTGTTTTTAAGAAGAGTTCTCAATGTTCTGATTTCGGTCTCGAGTGAGTTTACATAGAGATAAGTTTCTGCCAACTCTTTATCTAATTTTTCTTTCATTTGTTTTTCTTTTTCATAGCTATGTTCTAATGGAGTCTTCACTGAAATGATAATTCCTTTAAATGAAAAAATTATTATTTAAATAAAACCAAAGCAATAAAAAATGTGTTAATATTGAAAAGTTAGATATTCATACCGTGTATAACACGTATGACTCGCCATAAACGCAATATAATGACTAATCCGAGAAAGCGAAGAACATCTTCATGTTTAATAAAAACAATGTCCAAAGTTAATGATGTGATTACTATAAAAGCATCAAAAACTTCTGCCTTATGACTAAAATATTCACATCGAAACGCATAGACTTTGAATATGATTTCAGTGGTAAATATACAAAGAATACCAATACTCATGTAATGCAAAACCTATAAATCAAATAAACATTTTCAATACCCATAAACCAATTTATGGCTCATTTTGCTGATAAATTATTCTTTTACTGATATAATTCTTATATTTGTTTATATTTTTTGTAACCTTTTCTGCTATTAAAACAAATTCTGGTAAAACTCATGATAAGAAAGTTGTTTCAATGATAACAAATAATGATAATATGAAAGTCAAATAATATAATGTAAATGAATTTTTGCTGATTAACTATAGTATAATGAATTATTGATTAAATCAGAAAAATAAACTCTAATTATGTTTGTACTGAATGTCAAGTTTAAAGTTGTGGCCCAAGACTTACTTCTGCTATAGTGTGAGCCGTTGAATGAGAATTATGTTCTGAATGGCTGTTATCATGTGTTTGATTAAAACTTTGTGTCGGATTCCTCTCGCTTTGATATATTTGTAGATCAATCATAATTTCAACGACAACAATAATACAGTCGAGAATTACTAATCCAACTATTATTAACTGTTTGCGAAAATAACATATTTTAATATCAAAATTGAATTATTCTGTTAATCAATTAGGACTCACATGAAATCGATAAGAATGGAGCAAATCCTTAAGTTTATTACGAAAGGTTTCATTAGAATCGAAACACTTTGATAATGAATTACTACTGCTATGGCTCGCATTCTTGAGACTTGAAAGTTCTTCATTGTTGGGTTCATTTCTATTATGCATATCATTTAATCCATACATTATATCAAATCATATGTTGTTATTCTTTATCTAAATAATAAAATATGTCTTTATTTAATAAATAATAAGTAAAAGTAAGTTTTGTTTTATTGCAAATTGCAATATAAAACAAATTTCTATATATAGTCTATTTGGAAGTTCCAGTATATTAAAAAAAATTTAGAGCTATAACTTACTTTGAGAAGTATGTTGAGAATTTGAGAACTCACTATACTGTATATTTATTATCGCTTTAACACATACTCGGTTCTAAACTAAAAATATAACTTATTTGAGTCAGATTTGAGTGATTTGAGTAACTGTATAACTTACAAGCGATAAGAGGATGGAAACAAACGAAATATCCTTTTCCTCGATTTGGGACATATTTTGAGAACTCTCAGTCAAATACCTCATACTTTTTACCCTTTTTACTAATTATTGAATGTATAGCTTATTCAATGCTCTCTAACTCGTAAGGTTTAAATGTCAAAAGATTTAAAATCTTGATATATTAAATCTGATAAAAATATTTATATTTTTATATTTTTATTATACTGTACCTCAACTTTAACAATGAATGTGTTCGCAAATTAATAAATACAAACTTATAATATTTTAAAAATGAGTTAATTATAATCATTTTTTATTGTGTTCAGAATATTATTTATTATTAATTTAAGTTAATATTTATAATATTTGATAATTTAATGTAATTTTCTAAGAAACACACATATAATTGATTGCAATATCGGTTAGCATTTGATAAAAATTACTGACAATGACTTATAAAAGAGTAGAACTTTATGAAGTAATAAACCTTCACATAGAGAAAGTAATGACATGTATAGTAAATCTAGATTTAGTATTATATATTATGTTCAACAACTAAGTGATGGTTGAGCTTATCCTTCCTCTTAAAATTTCTCTGACAGATTTGGCACTGATATAAGAGCCCGACATGCACTTCATTGATATGTCGCCTCAAATTGACGATCTTCTTGTTGCAAAACGGACACTCACTCTTGCTATCTGTATATATCTGTTGGAATCCGAATCTTAGTGTTCGAGTGTGGGTGCGACCTATCAAAGTACCAATAAATACAACTCAATAGCCTATCATTTAATCCTTAATATCTATCATTATACCAATTATCTCATGCTTTTGAACTTGTTATTGAATAAGCATTTGATCATTTCATATAAGAAACTATTACACAGTTTGTATTATTAATTAATTGTCTTATTAATTGACCCAATTTTTATTGAAATCCTAAGTTATGTTTTATTAATGATTCCAAATACCAATTAAATAAAAACTTACATTAATGTTAAGAATAGTCAAAATTTATAAAACGAGTCAAATTTTAATGAAAGAAAGCTATCTTTAAATAAATTATGGGATTTGATGATAATTTAAGTCACTATAAGATATATTATCCAATTGCGTGCTTTAATTTTTTATGTTCTTTAAGATAATCCTTTCTTGAATATGATTTCAAACAGATTTCACATTCATATCTCTCTCGATCTGCATAATGTCTGGCCATATGTCTTCTTAAACTGCTGTAAGCCGTGAATGTGAGGTGACACAGATGACAGACACAAATCTTGCCTACAATGATATGACACAATAGAAGCAAATTATATTATGTCTCAATACTAAGTGATCGCACTTTTAATCAATTATAAGTTCACTCAAAAGCATTTCTATCTCTTTCTAACACATAATTGCCTCTAATTATGCCAATCGTTCAACTTTTCAAAAGAAAATTCCAAAACTCATACTTGAGGTAAAAAACCAAAAAGAATAAAAAGAGTTCTCTTTAAAACTGATTCGAAGATTTTTTTGAAATATTTAATTCTTTTTTATCATAATTTATATGATTATTAGAAATGTACGAATAATTTAATACAAATCACCTCAACTTAATTTGTTTCACAGCTATTAAGTATTTTCCCATAGTTTAGGCACTAATACAGTATTAAAATATTAATTGAAATGTTTGATATGAAATAATTTAAGGGAAAAACTATTATCAGTATAAATATAAAGCTCTAGTATTTGATTAACACATTATTTAACAGAGAATATGTCTGACATTTGTTTGAAATGTTAATTTAGTATTTTATAGATGAAAAAGTAGGTCTACTCGTTATGCCTTATATACTGTACGACGAAAAGCATTATCAGTCTGCGAAACATATTCAAATTGAAAAGAGTTGTTTGCATCACATTTTATATGAACATTAATTAGAGTATTATTTATTGGAAGAGTTTTTAGTTTTAGTCAACACAAAAAATCTAAAAATGAAGACAATTAAAACTATAATTACCAGTCTGTGCAGCACTGGGACCAGCGATTGCATTCGCATCATTAGGACTCGATATCACGACTGAAGATTCTTCTCGTAATGCTAAGGCATTTGACACCTGTACTGGCGATTCATCAAATGATACGATTGGCTTCACATCTAATTCACAAAACATTATTGTAATAATCTTTGATTGAAGTCAAAGCAAAATATTTATTTCAAACCCTACCGAACATATCGTCAGATTCGTCTTCAGTCTCAGTGGTGGGCAGTGCGAGTGCAACAGCACTGTGTTGAGCATTTTGTGGCCATGACTCTGATTGCTATTAAAAATAAATTTAAATAAAAGTTGAAAATTGCTATTTATGTCTAAAATTAGTTTGACTTACGTTTCCGTTATTAACGCGTTGATCGCCGGCTATTATGGTTTCGTTTTGAATATCTCTATTAGTCTCAGCTTCAATCTGTTGCTGCAATGTTTGTCTTCTTCGAGTTTGTATAACATTTGTGGTTTGCGTTTCCATTTTGTTAATACTTTTAGTTACATTAGATTCAGATAATAAACTGCGCGAATCTTTACTCGATCGCGAAGACGTGTCAGTGATGGCAGAAATGTCTTTCATTTTTTTAATGGACGCCTCATCACTGCTGACATCACTTTGAGAGGAGTTGTGTTCACTATCACCTGAAATCGAAGCATTTGTCTGATGATTACCTCTTCGTCTCCGCTTTTTACGAGTGAGAGAACCACTCGAAACACTTGTTGGCTGTGATATAAGTGTGTCATTGGATAACTTATTAGTCCCTAAACTATTTGGAACAGTGAGTGAATCGGTTTGTTTATCGTTAACTTCTGTGAGTCCTTTGACTTTGAGGACTTCAGCCGTTTTGAGGAGAGCTCCCAATTGGCTCTGAGAGACGTTCACTTCTCCGCAATACATAAAATTTATGATTGCCTTCAAGTCATCGAAACGCATGTCTTTCAGTATTACGATTGGGTGTTTGCACGGGTTGGTCACCAATAAGTCTTTGAAATATGTACTACAGGCTGATAATACCATCTTATGGGCCTTAATGCTCGTGCCCTCCACTGCTAGTGTCACGTCACAGAAGTTCTGGTCATCCAATAGTTGGTTAAACACTTTCACCATATTGTTTGTGTGATTGTTCCACTTCAGGCAGAACTGCTGTCCACCCGATGAACACATCTCGACGTACTATATTATCAGTTATTATATTATTATTATTGTATTTTATAATCAGTTTCACAGCTCATCAGTGAAAACTAATTCTATGTTTTTTCATAACATATAACATAATTATCGTTATCTTAAGTAATCGTTTGTCAAATGTTTTTAATTATATTTAATTAAAATTCATTTAAATAGATATTAAAAATCGATTAAAATAATCGTTAAAAATATTATTTTTCTAAAATATAATCTTCTGTCAAATGAACGCAAAATGTTTACAAAAATAAATAGAAATAATTATAAGAAATAAATAAATAAAAATACCTTTAATTAAAGCGAATTTGAGTGGAATTTAATCTACACCTAAATTGAACGCGAATTTGACCACTTTTTACACGCAATCTTTGAGTTCATTGGACTCATAAATAGCCTGTGCCTGAGCTGAGCCGCAGATGTTGTCTAAAAGTGTGTATAATAAAGCCTAAAACCGACTCAAAAACCTGTAAAACCGACTGAACCAGTATATGACAGACAACACTACACCTAAATTCGTGTTCTCTTTAAGGTATATCTCAATAGGCATTACATTTCGGGTTCATTTCATAGCTATTCATATATTAATAACACTAATGTTTCCACACTTTTTCAATTAAGTTATGTTTTATTTATTTATTTAAATCTCATTTCTTTTTAATTAAGTTTTTAATAGTTTTTTATTTTAATTATATTTAAGTTAAAAATTTGTTGAATTTTATTTCAATTCAATTATTCCTAACTTTGGCTAATATTTGATTTATTTATGTATTAATTTATTAAAAGCTTTTATTTAAATATTAATTAATATAAAATATTTGTAATTATTTAAAAAGTTATTAATTTTAAAAATTTTATTTAAAAGATAATAAAATACTTTATGTAAAAGACAAAAAATGTATTTTTGTATTAAAGCCTAAAATTGATAAACATTTGTATAGATTTGTAATTAAAGTGCATTTTGTAATACTTTATAATAATTATACTTATTTTCATATAAAATGTTAAAAACTAGTGTCAAAAAACTTATTAACCATTAAATAGTATTAAATAATATTATGCAGTATTTGTTTGTTTGCTTTCTAGAGTCAGTATTAATACAGAACTGTATTTCCTATTAATACAAGTTTTCTGTATTCCCTGTAATCAATAGTACTATAAGTACTGATGGCTCACAATAGAGACCTCTATCAGTCCATTCATAGCCTGTAAACAAATTAAATGTCTGCAAAACATACAATTTTTGCTTCACTTTATTGTTATTAATATCTTAAAGATACTCAAAAAAACATAAATTAATTGAAGAAATGGGTGGCGAAGAGAAAGGTGGAAACGATGGGAAAGAGAAAAAAGAGGTCCGAATGAATGAGATGTTTGAGTACCCAATAGTTGAGGATATGGTGCAAAGCCCTATCGTAAAAGTGGTCAAAATCGTCGGTAATGTGGTCGACTTTCCGGTCACTTGGATAAGAGGTTTGGCTCTCTTTTGACATATTAATTACCATTAATTACCATTAATTACCATTAATTGTAAAAACATAGAGAATCTGGTGGAGCGCTTTCGCGGCCCGAAATACCCATATTACCACCAAAAGTTCAAAAGAGTTCCCACAATAGACCAGTGCTATACCGATGATCACGCCTGCATTTACGAGGCCAACGAACAGTACAAGCGGGACAAGTATGGCATCACTTTCTTGTTAATGTTATGCGTTTTCTTAATATATTGTATTTGTGTCAATAGGAAAGTAGACGAACAGATTTTGAACATTCTTCGCAATCGTCTCTATAACTGTATATATTGGAAGAGAGGAGTCAACGAGTACTACAATCACGACAAGCTCTGCCCTAAAGAGAGGGCAGAGTATGACGGCGCAGAAATCAACTATTTTATCAAATGTATGACTAATTAGATTAAAGGCTAACTTGAATTAAACTAATGATAATCACTATGAAACAGATGGCGATTTGGGTCCGGTAGGAGTTTGTTCTAATGTGATCGGAGCCTTCTATAAACAAAAGCATAGACTCATATGGGAGAGGAGACAGGCAGAGAAGGGAATCGATGTCAATATTTGGCAGACAGGAAAAGAAGGAATTGATGTCAATAATTAATAATTAATTCAAAAGTATAGAAATCAGTTTTTAGAGCAGAATCATTTATTTGACTTAACTTTTGAGTCAATCTATTAGTAGATAATGTAAATTAATTAAAATTAAAGTTTAAACTACAATTAATTGTTAGCATTTAATAAATTGTAATTAACTTTTGAATTTGTTTGTCGAAAATCTATTTCGTTTATTATTAGAGTTATACTTTTGTTGTGTCTTATGTTTGACAGTTCTGACCAATTGTGACCAAGATGTTGGATCAGAATTGTTATTATGCATATCATTAGACTCTTTGTCATGTCTATCATTTTGGTAATCATTAGACTCTTTGTCATGTCTATCATTTTGGTAATCATTTGATTTAATCTTTTTAGACGTACGACTTATTATTTCATTAAAAGCATTTGTTCTCTTAAAGTGTGGATCCGAAGGGTCTATATTGTAGTGATGAGAAGTGTAAACAGCTTTGAAACGAGGGTCGTCCGCATCAAACTATAAGCAATTGATTGCAATTTTTAATTTACTGTTTATTTTAAATATTAGTACAAATAAGACTTACTTTGAAGTTGAAGTTGTCGTCAATCGGTTTTTGTTTCCTTTTCTTATTATTGACATCATCTTCGATCATATCGTTATAATTGAAGTGTTTCTTAGAATTGTCTGTTTCGTCCATTAATAATAATTCTAAGTTTCCGTCTTGAGGACTATCCATTCTATCCTTTCTTTTATCTCCTTTTACAATATTTTTCTTAAACTTTTGTTTATCATATTTATTGTTTGATATAATGTCATCATCTGATTCATCCGATTCCTTGATTGTATTTTCCTTTCGTTTTTGTTTCATTTTGTTATAACTTTCTTCAAAGGCTGAAATGTCTTTTTCTCGTTCTTTTTTATTGACAGCATCTTCAGCCACATCTTTGAGGTTTGGTTCCCACGTTATCTCCATTTCTAGATTTTCTTCGTCTTTATCTTTGCTATCATTGAGTGAATTGAGTAATTGCTTGTATTTGTTAATTTTGTCGCTCTCTTTGGTTTCGAGCAGCTCCTCATCGCTTATATCTAACGGTTCTTCATCTTGTTCATCGTCAGAAGAGGCCAAATATGCCTTCAAGTCATCGTCAGCTTCTTTATCGAATGCGCGCTCGAATATATCACGACGTTTTGGGTCGGTTTCATCCCACGTGAGAATTACTTTGCTTTGTTGTAAAGCACTGTTTATAAATTGTGGCGCTTTATAGTTCGCAAAGTCTGGCATTGAATAGCATTCAGATGTGGGCTTTTCTTCGAAAGTCATATCTTCAGGTATGAAACGAAGATCAAGTGTTGTTGAACTGCTTTCATACTCCATTCCGTCGAGTTCGGTATACAATACATTAGCCGTCGCTTCTGTATCGCATTCAACCACCGCATAAAAATACTGGAGACGACTCATTTGGTATTTTCTTAATTGTTCGGTGGAATGCGGAGAATCGTATACCTCATCCTCTTCATCGCTATTATTATCATCTTTTAGTTGATTCACTTGTTCTTCATTTAGTTCAACACGAGAAGAGCTACTAATGAACTGAATGGGACCGCTCTCTTCTTCAGCTTTGATCCTTTGAGAGCCCAGTTCTGACGGATATATTCTGACCGAATGTATTGAACCGCCGGAAGGTTTGAATGAATTGATCAAAACAAACAAATCGCTGGCATTAATGCGATCCCAATCTATATTACAAATGGCGAGTCTTTTAGTGGCCGTTTCTATTTGAGGCACATCTCTGTCCCATTCGGACCACTTGTGGTCAAACTCTTCAGTTTCATCATTACTATCATCGGAATCACTGCTATCACTACTACTACTGATATCGCTATCACTTTCTTCATCTGAATTGATTCCTCTGGCGTCTGGTATTTTGGGCTTTTGTACAGTGTTTACAATGTTTTCATTGGATTCAATTTCTTTTTCTTCCTCTGACTCATTCTCAGAATCAGATAATTCGTAAAACTTCTTAAAATCTTCTGAATTGACATGTTTTGTATGTTTTCCTCTTTTATCCATTGAATATTTGAGTTTAAAATTGTTTTGAGTGAACATCTTTTGAAACCTTTTGTCGACTTTTACTTTTTTGTCAGACTTGCGAAGTGTCCGAAATCTGGGATCAGTTAAAACCTGAGAAAATCTTTCGTCCGTTTCTTTGGCCATAACTTTATATTAATATTAATCAAAACAAACTTCTAATAAATATTTATTTCAAAAATGTTTAAATTAATTAAAGTCCAAAACTTTAAATATGAGTTAAATGTCTATAAAAACAAAACACGTGTTATTCATGTTTAGTTTGACGACTTGTTTAAAAGTATAAAAAATAAACATAAATAACGCTTATTTATATATTGAATTGACAAGCAGTGAGTCATAGCAAAGATAGCATTAAATTGTGAACCAATAACAGCTTTACAAGTAGTACAATATCTAAACATTATTAATAGAATGACAATACTTTTATACCTATCTATCATACGTTCACTGACTATAAATACAGTAAACATAGATTACAAGTAAAACAATAATCTTTTACAGTTTGAGTCATTTCAAAGTCTAATATATTATAATTAATAAACACTTGAGTTTTACTTTGAATGAAAGCATTAATTTCTAAATAATCGTAAAATGAATTCAATACTAATTATTAGTTATGTATTGACATCAACGCTATTACTGAACAGTTGTGTTAATTCACGAAAAGATAAGATCAAACTGAAAGACATACAGGTATTGACACTAAACGCAGGCCAATGGACAACTGGAAGACGTTCTTCACCTGTACCTCAACTGGAATGCGTTGGAGGCTATTGTTCGCAAGTGAAGCCACAGACAGTCCAGTGCTCTAACAAAGGCTCTGATGGTATTGACATTCAATGGGAGTGTAAGACAGAAATGAACAATAAGTACAAATTCGGTAAAATTGATGTAATATGTGAGGGATATGATTATGCGGATGACGACTATGTGTTGGTGGGCTCGTGTGGTCTCCAATACAGCATCGATGCGGTCGGTTCTGAATCTAATACTTATAATAATTATCAAAATAATGATCACATTCATCGACAACAATATAAACAGAAATCTTTGAATACATTTTCTTTTGGGTTTATATTATGTGTGGGTTTAGTGATATTTGCCATATATTACACATGTCTTCGTCCAAACGCTAATACCGGTACCAATCGTAGAGACAACAGATTTTACAGTTCCGGATCTCCACCTCCGCCAGGATTTCGTGACCAACCTTCTGATGGCTGTGGCAGTACTTCAAGTGATTCTTTTGGATATAGAAGTGAAGACACGCACAGAAGTGGAGTCAATGGTAACCGCAATAACGCAAATGGATTCTTATCAGGAATACTGACCGGAGGAGCTCTCGGGTACTTATTCGGCTCGAGAACAAACACAACCAACTATTCGGATCAGTCTTCATATTTTGGAAGTCGAACCACTTCTCCTCCATCTTATTTCTCAAGCGGTTCACAGTTTGGAAGTTCTGGTTCTTCTGGTTCTTCTAGTTCAAGAACTACATCAGGATTTGGTGGCACTAAAAGGCGATAGACTTTTATCATATAAATATTTGTTGTCTTATTTGCTTGTATTTGATTGAGTTGTTACTGATTTTACTTTCTTTGCAAATAAGTTATAAGTTATTTATGGTTATTATTATTATAAACACTTTTATCACAAATAAAAATATGTAAAAATTATTATACGACAAGTCGATTGTTTACCAGTTGTTTATGTAATTAAATAAACTTTGTGTACAAAAGACAGTAATCAAAAGGCAATAATTGCATTTATTATATGATTATCAAAAGCTACTCAAATTGTTTTTGATCCAACTCGACTTAGGAAACAGATTGTGCCGCACTGTATAGTGGCTCACGAGTGAGTATAACATAACTTATACCACACTCACTGATTGTCTAATTTGTAATATATGTAAAGTGTTAACAAAGAATAATTAAAAATAACAAAAATAGAATTGATGTGCAAGATGTACAGGTATTTGTTTGCAGAATATATTGTATGATAATTTTGGAAAATTAACCAAATATAGAATAAGTGGTCAATAGACAGATGCCATTCAATTGTCGACCATTAAGGTTAAGCTAAATGAGGGATAATAAGGATTATTAATGTTGTCCATAGGCTCTAAAACTCCGAGCATGATCTTAGAGAGTACAGGCCAATAATCAGCAGAGCCTGAGCTTGAGACTGGATTTAAAATGAAGAGTCTAAAGCTATGTTCCCAATAGCACTTTAAGTTAAGGTACCTTAAAATAAAGGAACAAGTGTTCCTATTTTCCATTTGTAAGGAACCCCTTAGAAATGTTAAAATGGATGGCATACAAGTTATTTGATATATTCGTACAACAAATCAATTTAATGATTCAATATTTAATAAATAGAAATTTAAATATTGAAAGAACAAACGAACTCATTAGTAACGTAATGATAATAAGTGGATATTTAATCTTAATCAATATTTTGCTTTAATCATAGGATATTTAATCAATTTTGCTTAATATAAATTTATAGGAAGAAAGAATACGTTCCTATCAGTACTTTAGAGCCCCTTTAGTGCTAAAGGAATTCCTTAATTTTAATTTTAAGCGTTCCTATGACACTTAACGCTAAGGAACCTTTATCCACATATTACACTTACCTAAGGAAGCACAAGTGGGAACATGGCTTAACTCGTTAAAGGAACCTTTAAATAAAATTGTAATAATTATTTGGAACATGGCTTAAGTTTACAGTTGGAGTCATTCAGTTAACTCTCAAAAATTTCAAATTCATTTCAAAATTTTATTTCATTTTATTTTATTAGTTTTACATTTTTATAAGTTTGAAATAATATTTTTTATCTATATTTATATTAAACTTTGCGCACAATATGTTTTATTGAACAGAAAAGTATAAAAACAATTTTATAAAAAATTCTTTCAAAAATCAATCAAAGTATATATCAGCTCAAAAGTACAGTTAAAGCTAAGCTTATAAAAGGTGAGCTCATGTTATTCACTAAAAATTAGTTATTTCTCGTTTTATTGATCACAAGTGAAAGCATTTTGGCGTTGGTTCGGGTTTTTCGGCTCAAAGAGTTTAAAAGTTTTGATGATTTGAAACGGAATTCTTTAGAACTGAAGATTTTCTTGTGATTTAAAATAAAGCAAAACAAAGTTTTCGTGACTTAAATTTTAACAAAAATTGTTTTACTACAGTACAGAACGCCTACACTTGCCTTCGGCTAATTCAGGCCTCATTTTAATTATAGGGCACAACAAACCTAATACAGTAACATATATTATATACAGCATTAATATTAATATTAAATAGAATATTAATATTATTAAAGCTCAGCCCATACTATGCTATAGATTGCGTCTCAGGTTTATCAATGAGTGCTTTGCTATCAGACTGCACTGCATTTCTCTTCTCTCGTGTAACTCAATGTCTGTTTCCGTTTTGCTTCAATTCCAGGAATCGGTGGGGCTTTTGAGCTATTGCTCTATACATGAAATACCGTTTCTCAGAAATAAAGCCTTACTTTTGGATATACTGAATGTGTGTATGCTTTGAATGCTGTGAATGCAGGCAATGCTGTAAATGACAAACCATTACCAAAACGGAGGCAAACATTCGCTCTTCGAGAGAAATCTCTGTAAACTGTAAGTCTTCCTCTTTATTATCTATTAATTGTTAATTGTTTTCATTATTTACTTAATTATCGATAAATGTTTAGTAATATTTATTAATAACACTTCAATTGTATCATAAATTTGACAAAAATAGTGAAAATGTTTCCCAATATTAGTCTCTTATCAGGCGTTTAGTTATCAATACAACTAATTGTCTGACTATTTGTTTATTATTATATTATAATAATTATTGCATTTTTATTTCATTTTAGATTAATATTAAAAAAGCCCTTATTTTTCTCAATCAATCAAAAATAGTTTCTATTAAATTATTTTTTTCTAAATATTTTGATTAAACTATAATTAAAGTGTAATTTGTTTTTAATAAAGTTTCTAATAATCAATAAAATAGATGTCAAATGAATTAAAATGAAAAAAATAAATAATTTCTAAATGTTTTGATCAAAAATGGTATAAAATATAAATTTTGAGCAAAGAGTTGATTATAAAATAATAAATAATTAAATTAGAAAATAAAAGATAAAGTGTTAGTGTTTTTGTCCTTCAAATATAGCAATAATGATAGTATTTATTCATATATAGTATTTATGAATATATAGACGAATGCGTTTTGAATGTTAAGCATTTAAGCCTTTATTTGATTTATTTCTGCGCACTTTCAGGTTATATAAAGTGTTTAATTATCGTTTCGGCCATTAATTGGCTGTTTTGGCCTCAGATCTGGTGAAAAAAAGCACAAAATAATAATAAGAATCAATATATGATATAATCGATGAAAGAGATGTCGATTTGGTCTCAACTGCAAGAGTTGCCCGAAGAGGCCCAACAACAGGTCCATATGACTTATGGCGAACAGTTCCCCATCGAAGTGAGATGTGCTTTGGCTGAATGGATAGAAGACAAGCCGTGGAAGGAGTTGGATCCCGACAATCCCAACCATGAAAACTATGCCTCCAGTCTTGTCATGGCTCTCATCAACGAAATCGAGACCAGAGCTAACGCTGAAGAAAATTTTGTCATGAGATTCAAATTGAATCAATCGGCGCAAAGCTTTCGGCAAAATTACTCTCACAATCCATTCATGTTAGTCAGGATTGTGAAGCACTGTCTCAATACTGAAGCCAAAGTTATCCAACATTCACAAAATGTTAGTTATAAGCAAAATATTAGTTATAAGCAAAATATTTATTATAAGCAAAATATTTATTATATAATCAATTCATTTAATTGAATCTTTGTTTAGTATTTAAATATTTCAAATCATGAAACAAAACCCCAAATCCGAGACCCTCACCAAGAGATCAATCTTCAAATGGAAAAACAAAGGAAGCAAACTATGGAAACAGAAGAGGAACTCCGACGTATGCATCAGGAACAGGAACAGTTCATCATTCAATACCAGGAAAACCAAAAAAGACAATTAACTATTCAACAGCTGAACCAAAGCGGGCAAAACATTGAACTCATTAACAAATGGCAGAAAGAGAAGGAATCGTTGGATAACGCGCTTCGACTCAAAGCAACGTCTCTTTTGCAAATGCGGATGTCTCTCATTGATAAACATCAAGAAACGTTGTCTGCTCTTCAAGCGCTCCAACAACGGGTTCTCGACGATGAGCTCATCCGCTGGAAACGAGCCCAACAGCTGTGTGGAAACGGTGTGCCTTTCGATAACAATTTGGATCAAATACAGGAGTGGTGTGAGGCTTTGGCTGAAGTGATTTGGCAGAACAGACAACAGATGAAAAGGGTTGAGGGTTTGTGTCAGAGCCTACCTCTCAACCCATCGCCAGGTCTTAATGATAGGCTTTCGAATCTCAATAAACAAATCACAAGTTTATTGTCTAATTTGGTTACGAGTACTTTTATTATTGAGAAACAGCCACCGCAAGTCATGAAGACTAACACCAGGTTTACGTCTACAGTCCGTTTGCTTGTGGGCGGAAAACTCAATGTCCATATGACTCCCCCTCAGGTGAAAGTGACGATTATAAGTGAAGCGCAAGCAAACTCAATGCTCAAGAATGATAAGGTCTCGATGGGGGACGCGAGCGGCGAGATTCTTAATAATAACGGAACGATGGAATACCACAACGCAACGCGACAATTGAGCGTCAACTTTAGAAACATGCAGTTGAGGAAAATCAAACGCGCCGAGAAAAAGGGCACCGAATCTGTTATGGATGAAAAGTTTTCGCTCTTATTTCAATCCCAATTTAAGGTCGGCGGAGGAGAACTCGTCTTTCAAGTCTGGGTAATATTTTTTTATAAAATTTTATTAATTATTTTATTAATTATTATATTATCTTTCAATTTAAGACTTTATCGCTGCCGGTTGTGGTCATAGTTCACGGCAATCAAGAGCCTCACGCGTGGGCAACAGTCACGTGGGATAATGCTTTTGCTGAACCCGTAAGAATTAATTTATAATTTTATTTACCGGTATTTTAAACCTAAAAGCTATGCATATTTTTTTTATAAATACCGGTAGTCCAAGAATTAACTTATATGGGTTTGTTCCACTATTTTGATAATTAACTTACTTGTATTTGAACTTTATTTAGAGTTACTCTTTTCTGTCTCTGTTCACAACCCATAAATCATTATAGAGATTCTATGAGAAAGTATTGCTTTCATTTTTAATTGTGCGAAACTGGAACCCTTTCACTAATTAGACTTTCATCTATTAATTACAATTACAAAAGATTTTATTTTGCTCTCAAACAGGTCCTGAGTTGTGGTACGCAGACTATCCCATTTCACTTATCGGTCAAAAGCAATCTCCAATTAATATAATCACTGAAGAGTGTGTTCTCAACAATAGAGACTTAACGTTAGAGAAATTAATCATAGAATATCCGCCTGTATTTAATGGCTTGACACTCAAGAATCCAAGAGATAATTTTTACGGCTGGAGAGTCGACGTGCCCTTCAATGAGGCCGATAAGACATGTAAGGCACGACTCATTAACAACTTTTTAAGATAGTAACTATTTTTATTCGGGTTTCTTATAAAAAAAATTAAAAAAGAATATAAAAACAGAAACAAAACGGTTAAGCAAAAAAAAGAGAAGGAAACATTTTTTGTTTTCCAATTAAAGTGATAATAAGTTTTTTCAGTGACTTTCAGTTTAGGTTAAACTCTAATATACTTTTAAACAAGTATCACCATTAACGTGAGCTCATATTGTATTTCTTGTTTAAGCACTATTTTTTATAAAAATTTTAAATTGTCTTCAGATTGCGGACTCGATGTCCTAACCACTAGACTATCGGGGCTCACATGTTTTGAAATAATATTATTTTATAGAAATTATTTGTTTATAGCATATAATTGACAATTTATAAATATTTTTAAACCCTCTTAAAATTTTTAGTATTAAGAGGTGGACCTCTAGAGCACAACTATAGACTGGCACAGTTTCATTGTCATTGGGGGAAGAGCTGTAGTTGTGGATCAGAGCACACCATTGATGGCAACCATTATGCCGCTGAAGTAAGTTAAGAGTTTAATATATTTTCACTTTTCTCGACTTTTTGCATCGCTGGTCACTCTTTTATATTCCGTTTTCATTGTGAAGACAATAAACTTTTCACCTTTAGATATAATGCATTTGAATAGAAATAAGTCAGAAAAGGAATAGCTTTCGTAAGTTTTATTGTTAAATCTCATCAAATACGTCAAAACAAATCTTATTTGTGAAAACCAGTTCAAAATTAATTTCTATTTTGATTTTAAACCCAAAAAATTGAATAACATGTCTATTTTGATGTATTTCTTAATAAAAAAGAGTTCACTTCAAAGGTAATCTCACTGAAGAAAATTAGATTCTGGATAATATATTTTGATGTTTCTTTCATTTGTAAACCTACAAAAATTTGTTTCTCGAGTTTATTTTTAGCTTATTTAAGATAAAATTCATTAAACTGTCATTTGATAAAGAAATTTGATCATTAAATAAGTTGTACAAAATTTTGAGGTACTATAATATTGTGATTCATCACCTTTAATTTAATCAATTCTGTAATAATATTCCTATTAAATACTATTATCATTGATGTCATCTTTATTTATTGACGATAAAATTATTTGAGAGTTTAAATGTCAAAATAGTTCACCATTTAGTATAATTAATACAGTACTGTATGAAACTATTGATATAAAGTGGTGGCAATTCATTAAAGCGAATTAGTTATCTATCTCCTGACGCGTGATAGTCTACATTTTCTGTCTGGGATTTAAATTGTTATCTCATAATAAAATATTTTCATAACTTATCTTAACATTTAGATCTCTTTTATTATAAATATGTTTGTTTTCTTAACTTTTGAATTTTTTCTATGAAAGCATTATAAAGAAAATCCAATCCAATTATGTATAAGGAATTAAATAAGGAAAAGGATTTGAATGAATCTAAAAATTATTTCAATGAACCCAAAAGACTATAAACTCAAGTGAATTCATGAGATCTTACTCTTATATCAGATTTATATCAAAAATTTTCATTTACTTTATTCACTCAAGTGTTTGAAACTTTCATTATATTTATTCAATAATTGATGATTAAGTGACACAAAAAGGCATTTTTGATAGAAAGTAAAAAAGAAAACTTGAGAAATGACTTAATAATGGTAATGGTTTGTTAGTAATCACACAAAAAAATCTATTGAAAGATCCTTTATGTGCTCTGTTTATGTTAACAAAAGAAATCCATTAAGAGAATTAATTATTTATCTTATTTCTCAAGAATTATTTTCTTGATATAAATCTAATCAATTAATTCTAGAGTTGATTGAAAAGTTGAAAAATACATTAAATGTTGAAATTATTAAAATTATAGCTGCATTTCGTCCACTGGAACACAGATCTGTTTGTGACACCTCGCGATGCATTGTATTCACAAAACGGTCTTTCAGTTATAGCTGTATTTCTTCAAACCTGTGATACGCCAAATGAAGAACTGTCAAAATTATCGACAATCATGACTGAAGTGAGATATAAAGGCAACAAAATCACTATTAAAGAGTCGATGAACTTATTAAAGCTATTACCGCAACAAAAAGCTTATTGGACTTATTTGGGATCACTGACGACACCGCCACTTTGGGAATCTGTGACTTGGATTGTATTTAAGGAACCAGTTTTTTGTACGGAACAACAGGTAAGCGCTCGAGAATTTTAATGTGAAAAAAGTTTAATAATGTTTTTGAATAAGTGTTTAAAGCTATGAAGCTATAAAATTAAAACTTCAATTTAAAAAAACTTGAATTATTGATCAGATAATTATATAATTCTACTATTTATAGATTGAATCGTTTCGACAGTTATCTTATTTTCCATATTCTGAGAATGCGATGACTGATAATTCTGACTGTGATATGAATGTTGAAGAGAATTATCGTCCGCCACAACCGTTAAATAACAGGAAAATTATTTATGTTAATGGAAAAACTTAACCATCAATTTAATTCTCTATATTTATTACTTTAATCATGAAAAAGTTGAACTAATTCTTGAATTGTATTAAAACCTATTTTTGTTTCTTATTTAAGCTGTTAATGTGTTCAAATTTATTATTTAATCCTTTTTTACAACTTTGCATAAAAGCTTTAACTTTGCTCTAAAAAAGATCTAAATAAAGACTTTTATTTAAAATGACTAAAATTTATAAATTAATTATTTGAAAGATAAAATTTTCTGAATTTAATTTTTATTAAATTATTGATCAAATGCTTGAACAATTATCAAAATCTTTAAGAGTTAATCCCCAGAAATCTATTCCATAATTTTTGCATCCAAGGTTTGTAACTCTTTTAGAGAATTGAGTCCTATCTTTCATGAGCCAAAGCATTCTACAGTCACAAACAAATTCTTTTATATCCAAATTAAGCAAATTTTTCTGATCATTCCTTAAGAAAACTCCAAATATTTTTTCATCTAAAAAAGTAAGTTTGTTATCACGTAAATAGATATAAAGCGGTCTTTTTGTATTTGCAAATAATCCAGTTTCAAAACTCGTATCATTTAAATTGTTTTGATCTAAATAAATATATAAAGTCTTATTCGAAGCTAATTCGAAGTCGAAAGCATTTTTCGATATAAAATCCAATGAATGATGACGGATAGTGAGATAATTTAAATTATTGAGAGAATAAAATGCATTATTGCCTATTGTCTTAATAGATCCACGACTTGTCTCATTGAACCAGTAATCAAAATCAATTTCATTTAAGTAATTTTGTTTATTCTTAAATGCATTCTCTGGTATTCTATCAATAAATTTTGTATTAAAGTGAAGTCTTCTTAAGTTAGGCAAAGATGTGAACACATCAAGCAATTCTTGAATTTGTCCACTTTTTCCCAATTGATTTTGACCTTTTATATCAATATTCTTGATATCATCTGCGGTACCATTGAATGCATTCGGACTTATTTTTGTCAAATTAATCGTATCCTCTATTATTATGCTATCAAATCTGATGCCATTAAACACGTTATCTTCGAGTTCAGTTACTCCATGATTTTTAAGCCAAAATTCTGAGAAATGCTTCTGATCTGTTGTTAAGTTTTTGCTCATTGAAGAGAAAATTGAGGTTAAACTGTAAGGTTTTATACCAAAACAACTGATGCTATCATTACCACATAGACAATAACTAGAAATATCGAGTGAAGAACAAACCCCGTGTGGCTTAACTGTTGTATTTTGACCAAAAGCAGAGATAATTAATAAGAACCCACACAAGAAAATAATTAGCATTTTTTCACCTGAAATAAACATAATTTTAACTGTAATTGTGATTTTCCTTTAATGACAATAGTTTGTGAATATGAAAAAATTATTAAAATAGCAAAATGAAAATTCTATGCCTAACCGGGATTCAGACCAATGATATGTGTCTTTAATGGAATCTAAGTAAATCATAATTTAATCAACAATAGTTGAATAGATCACTAGGTGAATGATACACTTTGGAATATTTTGCTTTCTAAGGAATTCCAATGAGAGAAAGTAATTTGCCGTACAATTTAATGACCATTTATTTGTCTAATGGGTCTAATGGGCTGTTTAATTATTGTCAGGAGAAAAGTTTTGTTATCGAATCCCATTAGAGTTTCAAAAATTTTATTACTCTCAATTAGCGATATTGCGCGCACTAAACATGAAAAATATCAAATTTCTCAAATAATGAGTGCGTATTATACATGGTATGCGCATTTTCACTATTAATAAGTAATTTTAAACAATTTTAGACTAAATTTATTAAAAAAATGAGAGAATTTTATTTATTTTATTTCTTGCTTTGATTTGAATTTCAATAATGTGGAAAAACTTTTAACACTTATTAAAAAAATAATGTTAAAAATGAAATTCATGTTCTGAATAAATACTTTTTATAAGTTAACTTTTATATGTATTTAATTCAGTTTAAGTTCACTTACACGACATGTCAATTAAAGTATATTCTGATACTTGCTTTTACACTAACTATTTAGCATACAATTAAGCTCATATCATAAGTCAATAAATAGAATGGATTGTAGTAAAACATTTAATACTTTAACGGAAATATATCACTAGTGAAGGCAGTTCCAAATCATAAACTTAACACATTTTTTAGTTCTCACTGCTTTGTAATTCTTTGCGCTTATATTTTATACAAAATAATTGATTTGAAGAAAACGATGTGATTATTAGAAAATTTTGATAACTAATACCGGAAATATTTTACAAATGATAGCCAATCGTATTTTTTAACTCTAATTTAAACTCTAATTTTTTATAAAATACTTTACAGCTTTATTTGCAGACATAAGAAGATAAGCATTTAATTAAACCAAAATTACTTAAACGATATGCTGAACATATTTTTAAATTCCCACTTAAATAATATCTTATTTACCAGTATTTATAACAAACTATAACTTACAAATTAGTTATAACTTTAATTGAATTAAATAAAGAATTAAATCTTTTTCTTAAAAGTGGCACTGTCCATTTTGCTCAAATTTACAGAAAATAATCTACTATTGAAATAAGTAATTTTGAGCTTTAAAGTTGCTGCAATGGTTTAGGTCTTAGCAGGAAAGTGCATGAAAGTGCAGGAAAGTGCAGGAAATCATCTGCTTGTCAGTAAAGTATCTCAATTTTATTAGGTTTTATGTTCATTTATTTTAAAATATTTAAAATCTGCATAAATGTTGTATATAATCCTCAAAATTACTTAAAGTATGGAAAAGTATTATTAGATTCCTTAAATTAAGATCAGGTCCAATGCCGTTATCAGTGATCTCTGGTCTGAAGGGTTATGTCTTTAAAAATCTTTTATAATCCAGAGCTTTATTAAAATTTAGACAAAATAATTAACTCAAAGACTTGCACTTAATTTCTCAATATTATTGAGTGAGTTGTAGTCTCCTTAGTCTCACCACTTGTGAGGTCACCTATTTTGCTAAAAGAAGTCCAATTTGAATAATTATGGATTTTAAAAGAACTCTCTTATGTACTGCTCTATTATATTAAATGATTTGGAGATTATACCGATATAAATGTTTCCGGACATTTGATGCCTGAGAGAAACATAAGAGAGAAATCTGAAAAAATTGACAAAGGCTTAAATGCATGAATCATTGTCAGCATATTCTCAGTAACTTAAAACTAATTTTAAACTCAGTAAAAGTCACATTTATTTGAACAGTCTTTGGCATGATTTATGCTTCACAAGACTTAAATTTAGTATAAAAACATTTAATATATAAGCATTTGATTATGTAATTCAATTATTCTGTATAGGAATTACTGTGTAATTGAAAGCTTGAAATCATAGTATTTTATGTTAAAGTACTTTTTATATGTTAGAGAAAAAAGCAATCTTAGGATAATTTGATATTTCCTCAGTTTTCTCTATATAACTATGACCTCATAAGAGTTCGGGCTCATTATCAAAATTGATTAATGAAGTTGAAATCAATAGAGCATAGACTCTGAGCTTAAGTCATATTAATGTAAGTATATGATGATAGCTGTATAATATATATGTGAGTATTACTCATTTGAGTATTCCTTTTAGTGCTTTCAGTTACAAATAAATTATCTTCTATTAAAAGTATCCAAAAGTACAGTACTGTAACAGGTATTGTATCATATTTGACACTACGACCCATTCAAACAAATTTTTTTATAATTCTTATAGATTTAAACAGAAAGACAATGAAATTAAGCGGTAATATCCTAAATATAGTCATCATTCTAATGGCATCATTTGTGTTGTCATCTCTTACTGAAGACACCACAACACAGCCGATAAGAGCAGGTATTAAAGAAGACAATGAATATGCAATTGAAATGCCGTTTGGTTTAATCATTGAATGTCTGAATTGTAAGCCTATTAGAAGCGGATCCTATAGAGCGATAGCTTCTACCAAAGAGCCAACTAAAAAATCAATCAGAAGTTTCAAATCCTTATTTAACTTTTGGTACCGGTAAATATTTTTTTTATCTATTATTATCTCAAGATTTGCAAAACTTGTAAACGCCCGACTTCTGCACTCAAATTAATGAAATTTTTATGAATTAATTCTTTGAACCGCTCGAGATAATAAGGGATAGACATTTATTTTTAAAGTTTAACTGTATTTTTCAATATATTTATATTATCTTTTAATAATCTAAAGTTTTTGAGCTGGTATTTATACCGTTCAAGTTTAA